>NDXB01016954.1:442401-501236 GCA_002631895.1 Agapornis roseicollis
AAAAAAAAAAAAAAAAAAAAAGAAAAGAAAGATAGATCATAGAAAGAGGAAACTCCCTGGTGAGCTGCAGTTATTTGCATTGTGTGAGACCCGTAACAGTTGGATTGGGAAACCCTTCTGAATTGTTTATTTAGCAATTTGATATCTTACAAATTCTCAATGTTTCATACATGGTTGTCATACTACTGACAAAAACCACAATTTGGTCAGTTCTGAATATACTTCTTATGATAAAGTATAATACTTTTGCTAGGGAATATATTTTTGCTAGAGAAAAAAGGCTCTAACATTAGGCATTCTGTTCTATGCATGCAAAAATACAGGAATCACAAACTGATCAAATAACCTTCACTCTTTATTTGCAGCTGTTTTGCAATTTATTGCCACAAGGTAAACTATAGCCCACGTCAATTATTTTTAAGACATATTTTAACTGTTTTTTCTCTTCCTGTTTGAAACATGAGTTGAAGGGTTCATCTTTAGGCAACTGAAACACAGCTATCGGCAGTTTGGTTAGCTGCCTGTGGTCCCCTTGAAGAACAGGTACTTTCAGGATGATGATATGTGTTCAAAATATTTTATATTTTGAAGCAGGAATTTGGAAATCAACTATGCTATGCATAACAGCAACGGCATGTCCCTTTGTGTCTGAAAGCTCTCAGTAGCAGCAGTATAGATGAGAGTATGTGAATAAGAGGAGCATGCAGAATACTTCCTTAGATACTGGTGCAGGACTTCCAGCATCAGGCCTAGTATTTTCATATTTAATAATTGTTGATATATTTATCTTCAATAAATTTACTTATTTTCTTCCACCCCTTCTTTTAACCCTGTGCCAGTGTAAAAGCATTATAGAAAATGGTCTCTCTATTGACTGTAAAGACTCATATCCATATATGTGTAGACATCTGTATTGCAACTTATATGTCTGATTGTTGTTATTATTAATCATGATCTTTCACATTTGATTTAGATTTAAAATATTCCTTCTGGACATTTTTTTTGGCAGGCTGTTACAACATGACTCAACAAAAGATACACCTTAGGGCAGAATTCTTCTTATCTATTCAGATTTTAATTTAGGGCTCTTCTGTGTATGTTGGTGAGAGGCATGTCAGATTCATAATTTAAATATAAGCCATCGAGATCTTGAATTATACAACTGAGATCAGAAGATACAGGCATGATCCACATACTATGGTTAGATGGCAATATATGCACAGTGAAAAGCCAACGGCATTTCACTTACTATAAATGTGTCTCAAGTTGTTAGACATGCAAGAGTTCCTTTTAGTGCTGAAGGACCCCCACGCTAGTGCCATGGTGGACTAGGGTTTCTCAAATGGCACTAGATGCTTATATTTAGGTAACTTCCATCCTTGAAGTAGACTTTTTGGTGAACCAATTTGATCTGCAGGCAAATTGAGTATGTATAACAAGGTTTGCATGGTGAGATTACCCATCAATGTAATTCTTTTGCTAGTGTCATACCTTAAATTACGTTCAGCCTCCAGCAACTTTACCAGAAGGCTGGAAGTCTCCTAGAGATCATGAGTCATGCCTATTGGTGCCATATAGATATTTTAAGATATTCTAGGACATTTCAAATGTCACTAGATACTTATATTTCAGGCAACTGAACGAAGTGCTTAGAGCATCTCCAGACAGCTACATGCATGTTAATAAAATATCTTAAACTTGAGCCAAATCTCATTCTTTCGACAATGTTGGCATTTAAACTATCCCTGTAAAATTAATACTGATTGAAGTACGTACAACATTGAAAAAGAAAAATGAATGTCTGAAGTTGTTTCTGATGGATTATAGTCATACTTACTGCAAAAGTAAGTTATATTGTGGTAAATTTTTTCTTATTAGAGTGATAGAGTTAGAGCATGCTGTTAAAAGTAAAATCAAAATTTTCAGGCTTATAAAAAGACCACAGAACCTAATTCCCTGTGTTAAATCACCTCTAGGCATAATATTAGTATCATTTTTGTGACTACAGCAACACAATTAAACCCAGAGGCTGATTTTACCCTTACAGAAAAATCAGAACTAGGTCCTGAGAATTAAGTTAAAAACACAGAGGACTATTTTATTTCCACAATAACCTAATCAAAGTCAAAATGATTGCAATCTAACTTTACTAATACAATTAAAAAATTCTTTTAGAGGTATCACAAGAATGTCTCTCTCCTCCTTCCTTGCGTAAAAAAGTGTCAATGCCAAAGAAACATGACACACAAATAATGTTGATATATTATCTTTTGATCACCTTTCAAGAAATAAGAACTTCTGTCCAGAAGTACTCAGGCATAAACCAAAAAATAGTGCATGTCAAAGCTATTTTACTATTGTAGCTGTAGCAGCAAATGTGGAAAATGTATTAGAAACTGTGCGAGCACTGATTTAGTCTGCCTGATGCTTGCAGTGACAGTTAGCTGAATACAGTTACCTTTTTCAGCTTTTATTTGAGCTATTATGCCATCACAACCTGTATACTTCTGGTTATAATCTAAAAAAAGGAGAAAGAGAAGAACAGTTTCATCTTTTGAGTAATTAGATTATGAACTGGCCAGTCTAAACCTAGTATCTGTTTTAAATGACCCTTTCACATCTTCTTGGATTAAGCCCTCTGTGAAACTCTGTAAAACAGGAAGAACTCTTCCCTTTCCCACTGGCTTACTATGAATTTGTACTGCTGAGTGGCATTTGTACACTGGTGATGACAGGCCTCCATATAAATAGACAGAGAAGTTCCTTGTGTTGCATGCAACTTTAAAAACGGGAAGATCAGTCTGACCAAACTGCAGGGCCAGGTGTGGTACAACTCCACAAAGGTGAACAAATACATTTTGGAAAGCACTGTTTGTCTCTCATCATTTCCATAACAGAAAAGTACATACTTCACTTCTGCCTTTGGAAAAGTTAGAAAATGCTTATCATTGCTGGAAATAGTTAGAATAACTATTTGTAGCTATAGTAGGTTCTCCATAAGGTTAGATCCACTTTTTAATAAGCTCAGGGAAAGATCAGCTTCCCGATGGCTGAAACAAATCAAGATTACTCAATGCATGTGCATGACTAAGAAGATGTGGGATCACTCATTCCTTAGCCCAATCCAAAATTATGATGCAACAGCTATATAAAACATTTTTCTACAGTTGGAACATCACCATCTTATCGATACAAACCCCGGATTTTGTTAAAGAAATGCAAGACTGCTTGAAAACAATCTTTTTAGAAAGTAATGAATACCCAGTTGTTCCTTTGCAGCAGTCCTGTGCTTATGCCACTAGTAAAAAATAGTTTTCTTCTGAGGTTTTTTTACCCTAAACTTGAGGTTCTGACTCCTTGTTTAATGTTAATTATCCCCAAAGCAATTACAAAACACTTGAATATGCATTACAATGCAAAAGCACACAGATTGTCAGTTGTGCATGAAGCAAGATCTACAAGGTCTAATTTTAACAGCAGCTTAGCACCACAGACATCTATGTTGCCTAGGTGTTTTCATTACAGAAGTTAACTGCATTATATCACTGACATCAAATCCTCTCTGAAACGTCACTGTTTTCTCTTTATTCTTCATATATTTTAATCCTTTGTTTATTTTCACAAATATCTAAATGTAGAAAACAAAACCTTGTCAAAACACAGAACTTAAAAATTACTGTCCCTGATATATCACACTTGGTTAATATCAGGGAAGTTTCCAGATTGCTTGATTATTATTGTTACAGAATTTTTCCTTCATCTGTCATAAAACTTTTCCTGCTGTACCTCACTAAAGAGTTTTGATTTCTCTTTCAACACCAGCTAGTGTTATTATTACAATGCTACTTCATGTAAATATTATGAGATCAAATTTTCTGGACCACTCCATTTCACAAACAATTTAACAGGTATTTCCTCTGAAATACGAAGGCCAAAAACCCCAGATTCAAATAAAGAAAAAGTGAGTTCAACACTAATTTTGAGGCCAGGATGACAAACACTAGTCTGGAAGAGGAGTGAGGGAAGAGCCAAAGGAGCAAGGAAGGTCTCTATCCTGCAGTACTCTTTTTTTTTTAATGCTCTGTAGATTCCTGAGCATGACTAGTTTTGCTTTGATAATTTTGCAGTGAACAGAGAGAGTAAATCACCTGCTTCTTGGTGTGGGGATAAATGGGATATGGTTTATCATATCAGGGAATTTCATACTAGGTACTAGGATGTGCTTTCAAGATTTTGGAATTTAAACTTCCAAACATAAGCTTTCCATTAAAATACTATAAGAGAATAACTGAATCAGCTACATATACAAAATATGCCATGAAAAATATTTTGTTGAACCTTCCCGGGGCAGAATAATGGACTAGATGACTCTCGGTGTCTGTTTTGATCAAATTATACCATATATGATAGATGGCCATGTAGCATTACCCAAGTAGGTTGCTGGGTAAAATAACAAGGTAACTGCTGTGTTCTTAAAATGTTTCTAGAATCAAAGAGAGAGCCAGGCATAAATTCTTATAAAAACCTTTTCTAAAGTTCTTACAAATTTTGAGAAATCCACACACATTTTGCTGCCATATTAGGTGTGTGTAAATTCTTCATATTTTTAGATAACCAGTAGCTTCAAGAACTCTAACACCTGAGGCCTCTTTTGCAGTCACCAAGGGGATTTTTGAGTTGAAGTAGCCATTCTGGTTAGACACAGGGTGTCTGTTACTCAGTTACAGAAGGCTTGTTGCCTCAGAAATACTGAGTGGATCTCCTGTATTCCCAGCACTAGATTCAAGAAATCAGAAACATGCCAAATGTGTCTGACTTGCTCTATGCACCATTTCTGCTGCCAAGGTCACCCTTCTGATTTCCTGTCAGTACCCATAATCACTCACTTTTTGCACCCTCTAAGTGACAGTATCCTTTTCAGCTTTAGAAACATAGCAGTCAGATCACACATATCAAACTCTTGAACTAAACAATTCACTAATAATTCTCTAGTAAAATGACTCCAAAAAGGTACAGCTGCAATAACATCCTAGAAACCTTCACCAGTGTGCATGTTCACGTTACCTATTTTCTAAACTTTCTGTTTGGAATAGGCATGGGCCCAGGCTGGCAGGCCACAAGCAGCAAAGGAAAGAAATGTCAATCCCAACAAGTAGCTGGGATGTCCCTGACACTCATCCCCATGCAGAGGCTGATGCAGGAGAATGAAGCAGGTCTTCTACTACAACCAACAGAATATGTGTATCAAAGGGGGATTTTTCCATTTTCCTGTTATCATTCCTTGATCTCTCTGGTCATAGTAAAGCCTGATTAATGATTTGTACTGTAGATGTGCTTCAGTATCTGCCTTATCCTAGCACACATGACAAATGTGTTATTAACCCTAATTCAGAGACAGGCTGAAGCTCATTGCAGTAGTGCTAGGATGTCAGTGAAGGCTATGTGGCAATGACAATTCACAAGCTGATTATAGTGGAACCACCGCGCAGAAGTTTTGGTCCCATAAGATCTCTCTTTTATCTCAGAAACTGGTTCCAGTATTCTCTAGCCTTGTTTGTGCTGTAAAAGTTTATAAAAGGATTTACTGGTCCCAGCCTTTTACAAGAGCTGAAGGATTCAACCCCCAGATGTACAGACTTATAGCCACAGGCAGGCAGAACATTATCAGAAGGTTTACAACCTTTTAACTCTGTAATAAGCTTCAATCCCCTTCTCCCCAGCAGTGATTCTGACATTGCTGTTTTCAGCATGGCATCGGAGCTTTTCCCTGAGCTTTCATCAAGAGAAGCACAGCCCACACATGGTGCCAGCTCTGCTGTGCATCAGGGGCTGGAGGCAGGTCAGTGAAGGATGAGGAGGAAAGAAGGGAAGGACAGTGGTGGCTCAGCTAAGGCTGCAGAACAGGACCTGGGTATGGGGCCACCTGATGCCACCTGCCCTCCTAGCACTAGGCCTCTGGCAGCACCTGGTTATGATGCCACAGCTGCCAGTGAGCGGGTGGCATGGGGGAGAACTCCCCACGGGCTTGCAGCGATCCCCATGCTTGTGACATTTCAGCTGCCTTACCAGCATTGGCCGTGAGTGCTAGAGTTAAACGCTACATGGAAGACTCCAAATAAAAACATCTCAGTGAAAAGCCTGGCTGACACTCAGTGATGCATGGCTGGCCAGGCACAACAGAGGCAGACACAGCATGCTCCCCTGCAACCAGATGTGGGACAGAAGGTTGGATGCATTGCCTAGAGACCTGCACAGACTGAGCTATGACTCCTGAACCCACTTTTGCTACTGTTTTAACATGAAAGCAAACCAAATTGCTAGCACAGATCCATACTGAGAGGCAGGATGGAAAACAAAAGCCTGCCCCATGGGCCCCAGGATCCTAATGAATGGGTGGTATAATATGTGAGAGGTCCTCTGAGAGCTTCAAGCATGTGAAGAAGGGTAAGGAGAAAGGAAATCAGCTTCTGTGATAAGGAAAGAAGCCCTTAAGAAAAAATTAGTCTTCTGGGATATAATTCTCTGAACCGATTTTAGTACGACTAAGTGGTTCGTATGAACTCTTTAGCCCTAAGCCACCATTTTGGAGGTATCAATTCTTTTTCTGGGCCTCCTAGCAATCTGTAATTGCAGTGTTGGCAATTGCATTAACATTCTACTAACACAATCTAAGTAAAATTATTCCAAAGGCTCTATAAACTTCAGCTTGTTGTATTGTATTTATTTTCTATACATTATCCTATAAATTTACTGTTTACTGCAGTAAGAATGGGAGTGACAGGCTGCATACTGCCAAAATCAAGGGAAGAGGCTTCCGCTATACTTATGCGAAAGCAGTAATTTTGAACACAGGAGCCACCAACAATGCCAGAGAGATAATGTAATCTCCACACTTGAACAGTTCAAAAACTTTAAAGAAAATACACGGAACTCAACATTTCTTGCAAAAAATGGGAGTCTCATTTTTTCCATTTTGTTTGATTTGACCAAAGACTGAAGCATACAACAGACTCTGGTTTGCTCATGCATTGCAACTACAAGGAAACCCTTATGCCAAAATCCACATAAGTAGAAATGCATATGGCAGGGAAGGGTGTATTGGAAATACGGGTTTTTTTGCTGGGGTTTTTTATGCCTTCAGGCAGTTCTCAACGAACACAAATAATTTATGAGCATTTCCAGTCTGCAAACGACTATATACATGCACATATACAGAATTATTTACTCAAGGATATTAGACACAAGTCTTTAAAGGAGAGGAAACAAAAATTCAGAAAAGTTGTAATGTGCCTAAGGGTATACACAGAGAGAGACTATACAAATCTGACTTCAAATATCCAGCCTTTGAGTTCCCACTGCTGGACTACCCCACATATTTGATTCCTTCCCTTACAGCAAGGGATACAGTGTAAGACCACTGGCAGAAGTGTAAGGAGCTTGACCCAAAGGAATAAACAAAACCGGACTATGGGTTCAATAGTCACTTGGGTAAGGCAAATGTAGCCATATAACCTTACAGAAAAATAAATGAGCCTAAACAGATAGGCTTAGAAAGCAAGGGATGCAAGCAATGTACAATAACAGTAGGATAAGCACTGGGAACATACCCCATAGAAAGTATCTAAATTTAACTTACTCAAAGCTCCTGCAAAAAAATCCTGTCTGCCTCAGACACAGAAAATGTAAACACATACTGTGCAACAGTATGTGCACACACTGTCCTGCTCTGTGCGCTACACCAGCACATCCTCGCATCTCATCCCTCCGAATGGGCATGTCACACTGCGCGGCAGTCCAGACAACAAAGGTCACAGGCGACAGGGAAGGTGCTTCATTGCTGTCGTCACTAACCCTCAAAGGAATATCATGAAATATTCATCAGGCTTCTGTAAGAAAAGGTAGGTATAATGCCAGATTTTAGTGCTGCAAAATAAAGGAAGGGGTAATTAGCCTTCACTCATAAAACTCCTGACAAGGTCTGTGCAACATTTCCTCCTGAAAGGTCTCCTGCTCTTTGTGGGCTTATTTTTAAGATGATATATTATTGACAAAGTGTCTAAATGGCAGCTCAGTAAATATAGGTTTGCCCTTTTTTTGCCATTTCTTTCTAGAATGAAAACACGAGTATGTACCACAT
This sequence comes from Agapornis roseicollis, assembly GCA_002631895.1. Lineage (NCBI taxonomy): Eukaryota > Metazoa > Chordata > Aves > Psittaciformes > Psittacidae > Agapornis > Agapornis roseicollis. Next base: position 450,539 of record NDXB01016954.1, read on the forward strand.
ATATCTAGAATGTATTCTTGCCTACTAATTAGCATAATTATTACTACTAATACTATTTACCACTACTAGTAGTACTACTAGATTTAACCTAATTGAGCCTCATCTTCACTGAGCTGCTTTTCTTGAAGTTTAGTATTCTGATTTTCTGTCTGCAAAAAGGGGAAATAGGTGCAGTTCTGATAGTGGTTAATGCATCTACCAGTGCTGTTTTACACTCATTGTGTTTCCTGTGATACCAGCCCAGGAGTTTGCGCCACTTTTCAGCTTGAAAAATGTGCTGCCTGGTAGATCTCACCACATAAGCCACAACTGTCACCTTCTCTCAGCTCTGTCACTGAAAGCAAAGCAATCCTGGCATAAGATCACAAACTGCACTGAAGCAAAATACATTCTTTGTGCTTCCATTTTCCATGATTCTGGCCAAGAAAAGGGTTTTGTGAACCCCTCTTCCCTGCTCTGATATAACTTCGTTACTCTATTTTTACTTGCTCCTGTAGCAATATTACTTTAACTCTATTTTCTTACTGCTTTGCACAACCTCAATCTGTGTTTTATCTTTCTTCAGTCTTATGCTTGCTGTGCCCTAAATGTCCCTATTAGTTTTCCTACAGTAATCATTTCAGGTACCAATTATATGTCTCATCATCTGCAAACTTTTTATAAATTCCTTCTTTGTAGTTACAGTGATTTACCATTATGCATTACCAAGAAGCTTTTAGTAACCTTTCTATTTGTTTTCTCTTATAAATTTAGGTAAACTCTCATGAGTGCCCAATATTTAATTTGCACTAAAATTGAGGAAAAGAGTAGTTTACTGTTTTCTCCTGTGACAGATAACCAACTTCCAGTACTGTTCCAAGACCCAAGGTTAAAGATACAAAAAGTGAAGGAAGAGCTGGAGATGTGCTTCAAAGAGCACAGCACCACACTCTAATCCATACTGGGGGACAGATTATTTCAATTTGTAGTACAGTCATTTATCACAATGCTGGCCATGAATGTGTTTTTAAAGTCACCCTCATCATCTTGCATATATTCAATGATATGGAAACACTTTCCCAACCCTCTGACATCTGTGTTATTCTACAGTAGCCAGACCTTGGATTGTATTTACAAGCACTTAATGTTCTCAAAAAATGGATTTTAACCTCAAAAGGTCCCTCTTTAATGCCAGGGAGGAAATATTTGCTTATGTGGGGTTAAACTATTTGCAGATCAATAAGTCTCACTGCATGGTTCAAGCAATTTTAGAAGAATACAAGATCTTAATTTCCTTTATCTTCATGTATGAAAAATACTTCCCTAAGCAAGGCTTTTCCCATAGCAACAGCATTTTCTGAGTGAAAGACAGGGACAACCTAAATTCTGCCTTCAGTGTAACATCAAGGTAACTTCACTGGCTTTCTGCTTAGTATATATATTTGGCTTTCAATTTTTGATGAGTCAATTCATTTTTGTTACTGAGCAAAAAGCTCATGTCAGCATGCAAAGTGATGATGAGATTCTGAGAACTGTAATGCTATGATGGAACAATGGTTCAAAAAAGAAGAACTAGGGCCAGTTTTCCACCAGCTTTACAACCACTATAAAAGTCAAAAAGAACCGTTACAATTCCTTAAATAACTTGAGCTAAAAACTTTTAAGAATAGATATCCAAAAATAGTATTGTAGTAAATTTTGTATAGAGGAGGGCTTTAACAGATTTTCTATTCACTCTTAACTACAGAAGAACATGAGTTATAATTTGTCCTCTAACTCTTGAAAAGGAAAAGGCAAAAATCTATGCTATCAGTCATCAAAAGTGCAAATAGTATTTTTAGAAGCACACAATAAAACTACAGGAGAAGGAATGAAAGCAGCACTGGAAAGAAAGTATGCCTAAGTGATATTTTAACATATTCTGTTTTAAGCAATTCAGACAAAATTTATTTCTGGGTATGCTGGATATAAGGAATGTATACAACATTAAGCACCATCTGTTGCATGTGTCGGAAACCACAAGCAGAATGGCAGGCAGTATCTGGGGAAGGGAGCGGGTTCCTTTAGGGGAGGCTTCAGCAAGTTCTTAAACAGTCTAAGACTTCCTTCCCATTTGTGGATCTTAATGTGCATTACCAACACTTAACCACACCACTAAGGGGAGCAGGTAAATTTATTATTTCCTCTGTTAACAGATGGCAAAATTGAACATTTTATACTTTTTAAAAGTTTATGAAAAGGTGTGATGTAAATAGGTAGAAAACATGTAAATTCTCCATCTTGTAGCTAATTTCCTTCTGGATAATACTGTCACAGTAACTTCAGTAGCACTAGTAGTTTTTGAGACCAAATTGTCAGACTTAAACAGAAAGCAGCCATGTTTCACCTGCTGATACGTATTCTTTGCTCAAACTGCCCATTTTAGAGCAGGAATTTCAATAACTGAACAACTGCCCAATTGCTGTCATGCTGTACCTGGATGTCTGTAACACACCAGCACTGAAACTTACCTTTGAAACTACTGAAACATGAAATACCCTCCAAATACTTGAAATTCTTGTAAAACAATGGACAATCTTGAATTTCTTTGTTGAAAAACCCCCATCCCCTTACAAATTCCCTAACTGCTCTACCATGTAGGCAGTCTCGTCAGCATATAATGGGTATAAATCCATTCTCAATTAATTGCAGATTGTTTTAAGAACTAGTATTTTTGCAGGAAGTCCTGTTGTTACTAGGGAGTTTTTGAAGCTGCTAAAACAGGTTCAACACAGAATTATTATGCTTCTCAGTCCCGTGGTCTACAAGACCTCATCCTCAGCGGCACGCTTATACATTATACATCAAAGAACTAATCAAGCAGCTAATCTTGCACTGTGCTCCTTGTTTCCTGTTGAAAGCTAAACTAAACAACAGTGTGTGCTCAGCTGCAGCCTGTTTGGCAGCATCTTAGACATTTCTCTAGCTTGAAGACCAAGTATGTAAGTGAACAACTGAAAGTTGCTGTATAATTAAAAGATAATTATTTTTGAGTTCTTCATACAAACCTCCCTCTAACATGAGAGTTGATGCTAAGCACAGTGACAAACACACAGTACCTGCCTAAATATGATATAACCACCTTTACTTCATTCTTTACTGCATTGCTGTTGGTGAAGAGTGAGGCACATGGTCATTAGCAGACCTAGTGGTTAAACTGATTACCATCTTCTAAGACTGATTTTCTGCTTCACTTTTTGAAAGAACAGTAATTTCTAAACCAGGAGGAAGCTATTCACACAAGTAATCACCCTTGGATTCTTGTGTAGTTCAGAAAGAAAGATTCTCTGAACTGCTCTTTGAAAAACCTTATTTTTTCTGTCTATGAATGGAGCCAAGAGAACCCAAGTTAGGTACCTAAGGTAAGCAAGTATGACAACAGCCAACAAGTGGGCTTATACCAGAAAATAGTCCAAATTTGCTGCCCATCAACCTTGATTATTGGAGGCAATTTTGGTGTCCTTTAACCCATTCTGCCATCATAGCAACAGCAAAATATCAAGGTGAAAAAGTGGCATTTGCCAATGTTTCTCAAACAAGAAATAATATTTAGAAAGTAATAAAATATTTGCCTGACCAGTGAATGCACTGCAAATCTTAACAACTAAATAGAAAAAAAGTCACATTAGTTGACATAAATAGATTTCATTGAATTTCTGGACTTTTAGTGTCTGCTACTCTTATTAGGGAGGCCAAGAATAAAATACTGATTTTGGTGTGGCACATTTGTGTCACACATTTAGATCAGATATAAAAATAAACAACCAGAAGAGTCAAGCTACATGTAGCTAGAAGTGCACGTCACACAACTCCTTGTTATTCAAAATTAAAGGGAACTTAGTGGGGGCTTTTCAGGCAAAGTGATTTAATGTGTTCTGAATTCATTCTTTTATTTAAATTGACTGAACTTTCCTCAACATGCTTATGCACACAAGACCATACAGAAAATGACTCTCCAAACTTACCCAAAATAAAAATCTGCAATCAATTAACTCATCTTTCATCTTGTCATCACTTAGACAATGTAGTTGAGTAGGTCTCTGCAGTGCCTCATGTCTCTGTCCCTCGAGATCTGCCTGCACCAGTATGGTTAGAAAAGTTAAGCTGAATTAACTAAACATGCAAAATAAAAATGAATCAGTAAAATGTATTAATCCCTAGGGTGCAGTCCTCATTCACAAACAAAGCTGTCTTAATTCCTTGCTACTTTAACTCTCAAAAGGAGCACCTAAACAAGGCTTTTGTGCACTTAAACTAATTCACTTTCACTTAGCACCCTTACTTAACATCCTCCTGTGACAAAGCAATGCCAGTAAAATCTTTAGCATAAACACTTTCAGGGACAAAACCATCTTTATCGCTGGTAGAGTTTATTTCACTTTGGGGGCAGGCTATTCTCGGAGCAGAAATCTTTTGCCAGGGGAAGTCTCATTTCCATTCAGACGGGTTGGTGGTAAATGCTATTAAAAAACCCCAACACCCTCCCAATACCAGACAATCATATTTAAGATTCTTCAAGATAGCTGTGGCTATTCATGAGAACTTCTAAAATAATGTAGGTATATTATTTTCCTGCTTCACTCAATAACATATGACAAAAACATTTCTAAATTTAATTTTCTGAAGAGCAAGTTTTTTCTGGGTTTGCATTTTATTTTTATAAATATTTTTAGTTTGCTATTGAATGTTATTGCATTCTAGATGCTCATCAGAGTGTTAGACAATGCCTCTACTCAACACTTTTGTGTAACAATACAAACATTTCTCTTTCTCATAAATAGCTACTTACAGCTTCCTTCAGTAACTTGGTCTATCATTTAGCTTTTCAGTACAACCAAGCTATGCTGGTTATAGAACTTGGCATTTCAGGTAGAATTACAACCCTTAGCTACAGTATTTATATTTCTCTCTACAATATTTCCAGAGCTTTTACTCTAGCCATCACTGTAAAATACCAGTAAAAGCTCAGTCTTCTTGCTGATTTTTATCGCAAACATTTTCACTGAACTATGCAAGATGCAGAAAGCCAGAAGCAGGACTGGAAGAAGAGGAGAGACTAAAACTAATAGCTGTGATGGCACAGCCTCATAGCAGAGGAGTAAAGAAGCAAGGATGTAGTAGTCAGAGCTGGAGCCAAATGGGACTGAGAAGGCAGATGGATGCTCTGTCCAGCTTGCGCCTGGCCATAGGGTGACTGCCACAAGGCATCTTTTGGAAAGCCTGGCTTCCCTGTTCTGGCAGAGGCTGCTTTTCTGAGTATCTTTGTTTTACTGTTTATTTTGCATTCCTCAGTGTCATCTGCCTTGCGCTGTGCCCCAGCCAGCTGTCCCATCCTCTCTTGCATGCACACTGCTCGCTATGGCAGGAGTCACAGACTGTGTGGGAGTCCCTGAGCCATAATTGCTACATTTTTGTTACGGTCTCTTTCCCTTTATTATTCCCTAGCAATCATCTCTTGATAGCTTGCTTTTTCCCCCTATTCTAATTTACAAACACAAATACATTCATAATAGTGCATCCACTGGCCTTATTCTGTCTAAAACTCACTGTTCATTCAGTGTGTAACCATTACAAGCAATGGCAATTGACAAAACTTTGCTTAAAAGAGATCTCTTTGGCCCTGACAGCACCAAAAGCCCTGCCTACCCCTGCCCAACCAGATGCTGCCCATAGCCGAGGATCCCATTTCAGCCCCCATTTCAGCATCCCTGCTCCAATGATGTCACAGTAGGGCCAACTTCCAGCTCCATACCCATCCCTGTAGGTAGTTTGTCTACTTGGTGGAACCCCCTCACCATATATGGTGCATCTTGTCTGAAGCTCTGCCTCTGGCTGTGGCTTCTTTAGCTTCCCCTAGCAGACCCTGGTACCAGACCATGACCTGGTGCTGACACCAACGGCCCCATCACTACCAGCCTGGTGCTCAGCCCCAAGGGGATGCCCCCTGTGGGGAAGGCATGCCCTTGTGCAAGTCAGTCCTTGCTGCTCCCTGACAGAAGGCAGTATATTTTACATTTATTTCTTCCTAAAATAAAGCTTTCTTCTTGTATATTGTAAGCACTCAAACCTTTCTCAGCTTCCTTGTCCTACTTAGAGTTTGTCTTTAGCCTTGCCATCTTTGTAAGAAAGGGTTATATCTTAAATATATATGTACACCTCTTCTGTTCTACATTCTTTTCTCCAACCCCTACTCCCCCAAGAGGCCAATACTTTGGTGACTAAAGGTAAGAGATATGAAATAACAAAAACAGATGGAAGAGAAGGTAAGGAAGAGTGCTACAGCTAAGGTATTTTCGTTTTTGTATTTCAGGTTTAATTGTGAGAGTTATTTTCCTTTTTCTCCCAAAACAGCATCTCTCCCCACATCCCAGTGAACTAACCTTCTGCTTCAGTAACTGATGGCAAGGTGGAGAGCCCTCTCAGGCAGGACTTACTTCTCTTAAGGACAATCTAGGGAGCTTCCCAGAAGGAAATAGCTGGAGATGTGGTATATCTCCCAGGCCCTGGTCCTGTTTCTGGAGAGCAGTGTGCTTAGCTGGGGACACAGCAGTGGCATGCATCTCTGCTGGTACATGGGTAGGCATGAGCTTCAAGGCTGAATGTCCGTACATAGCATTTTGAAATTGTGAGGCCAGCTACCCATGATCATTGATGTGACTTGAAAGGGCCTTTCAATCTGTTATTTTTTGGTCAGAAGTAAGATGGCAATGTAATATGGGGTGCCAAACTTAGCTCTTCCTGGGAATGGCTCTTCTCTGAACATTTGCATTGATTTAATTTACATTCAAAGGTTAGAAAAATGTCTATCTTAACATCAACAGAGGCTCTACAGAGGTTGCAGCTGGGGAGTAACCTAATATAGAAGCTGCTTTGGAGAGCTCATAAAAATGAGCCAAACACCCAGGTGGCCAGGGGATATGTCTGTATTTAGCAGAAGATGTGATTTTTTACACAGGAGCACACATAAATGTATGAACAATCAGTGAAATCATGCCTTGTCTTTGAATTGGTTCAGGTACTCTTACTATTATCAAACTTGTTTTATGTATGTGCATGTTTGAGCCCCCAGAATGAAGACAGTCATGGATGAAATATCTGTACAGAATAATAAGTAAAAAAAATCCCCAAACAGAAGTCTGACAGTAGAGAGGTGAGATATTAATGAAGTATATAACATAAGCAAAAACAAACTTAAGTAAAATAAAGCAATATATTAATCCAAGAGCTAAGCCAGAGGTTTATTGTGACTTTAATACACAGCTCTGTTGCTTTCAAGTGTATTGTACCAATGGCCAGTTCAGTTCCCTAGCCACGGAAAGTGCAGTTTACTTTGAAAGAACTTGAAACCTCAGCCTACTTTAAGTTCATCTGTGATTTTCTTGTGAAGGCTTGCAAAGAGTGTCTTTCTGACACCTACTGCTTGCCTCTCTGCTGCGGCCAAGTATGAAAGCAGGCCTTTAAGCCACCTACATCCCCCTCTTAATGCAGCACTTGATTCAAAAAACAAAACTCCTATATATCGCTTGCATGATGTAGACATGGTGGTGGCCTTTGAAAACATTTAACTGGGTTGAAGTAGGAGCAGAAGCAAATTTCATGCAAATCACTTTAACAGGACAGAACATCTTGGTATACTTTTATTCAAGAATACTGTATAAATGATTCAGAAAGTATTGCCAAACCAAGCAGGAGGATTAGCCTTCTGCAAAATGGAAGTGCTTCTTCAAGAAGAGACTTTGCATTATACAGCATTATGAAGAGTTAAAAATATTATAGCTGCTCCTTTCTTTCTATTTATATATAAAGCTACTAGAAGTATTACTTGGCACAAATTTATTAACAAGTTCCTTGAAGAGATACTGGAATGTTTACTGGTCTGGAGGGACTGATATTTTTCCAGTTTGCCATTCCCTTTAAAGTGTTTTATTTTCCATTAGCTATAAAATCTTTATGTTTCCACAGCACTGAAAACAATAAGGAATACTTTTTCAAGAGGCAGCTGAAAATAAGCAGCACTAAAACTTGATTTGCTTACCTTGTTATTTCCCTTGTCTTCCCTAACCAGCCAAAACGTCATTTTCATGACACTACACAGTCAATGAATTTGCTTTCAAGAAAAATTTTCATTGACACTGCACTCTTATTCTTATTTTTCCATACTTTCCACAACAAAATCCCTTTTTAATTTATTTGGGGACAAACTCCCAATCCATATGAGAAAAAGTGGAATGTTCTGAAGTACTGTGATTTCTCCTGTACCTCAAACCTCACACTGCCCTATTTTCTCAATAATATTGTGTGGAGACATTACATGAAAGGCTGTGAGGCACTCTGTGCTGCTAAACATAAGTGTCAGAAGATGAAAAGTTAAACTATCTTGTGACATGTATTGTCTGCTCTCCCACATGAAAAGCTTGTCCCAATTACAACTATAGTTTGCTTTCACAAAGCATGTGCCAGAGCTTCAACTCTCCCCCTCTCCTCCACTCTCTGAAGGCATTCCTTTAACATGAATTCACACCTCAACAGCTGCCCTAAGGGCTCTCAAGCAAGGTCATGTTCAGCTATCAAAGAAATAAGTCATTGTAAACTTAGCAGAAGAGGCAATTTATTAAAGGAAACAACATTGTGCAAGATTTTCTCCTGTATAGTTTGAGCAACGTCTGAACTGCAATCAAACATATACGCAGAGTATGAAGCATAGTAATGAGAAGTGAGTCTATCTGAAAGCAGTCTAAATATGACAATTGGAATATTCCATTTGTAAACCTTGTGTAGCTACAGCTTTCTGACTTATTCTTGATTTTGCATAAAGAACCCCAACAATCCCTTCTTACATATTACAATATATAGGTGATCATTCCTCTTATTACTGTATCTTGTGTCCAGAAGCTAAATTTCACATGGTATACTAACTATATTTCTCTACTTACTGACTACCATTAGACAGGAGTTTAATGAAAGAGACATTATTCATAGTCAGAAGGTATGAGACGTTTATTTAATTCTTAGGCATGTTGGGCCAAATGCTCAGCTGATGAATTCAAAAGAACCAAGTATATGATCTGAGGCCTTCCTACTGCCTTTAGATTAATATTAATTTATATTAATATATAATATTAGGGTTTGTATAATATATAATATCAAGGTTTGTAAGCTGAAGCAGAATACAGCAAACCCCAACCTAGCACGTAGATGGTATGAGTCACCTGGCGTGGTTATGGCAGTACCAGCACTTAGCACTTACAGAAAATTCTACTTGGGTAAATAACCTAACGTATTCATCTTAGCCAACTCTTCAGCTTCCTGGCGTGTGAGAATATTTCTGGCTTATTTTGACACTATTTTTGACCACTAAGCAGAAGCACAGGATTCCAGCGCATAAGTCAAATGAGAGAAGGTTGTTTCTCCCACATATTTCTGTACCTCAAAAAATGCATAGTTTAAAAGTCAGTTTCAATCTGAATGAAACTTTGGATTAACTTCAGTTCATATTCTACTGAAATTTCTACAGAGGTCGCTAATCATGAGCTATTTAAGACAAAGCAAAAGCTTTATTTAAGGGGAACTGATTTGAATGTGGAACATGTGATACTGTGCCAGCACAAGTTTCCATTACTCTTGCATACTGTGTATCTTTTTGCTTGGTAGTCAGCTTCCAAAGTGTCAGACACTTTCCATGCTCGACTTAAAGATTAAAACCCAAAACACTTTAAGAAATGTCTAATTTCTCTCAGGCAAGAAGTCAGTTTGATGAGCAAAATGTCTTTTGGAGATCAAGGACTTTTGAGGGTTTCTACAATTTTAGAAAGTCTAGGGCCAAGTCCATTGCTGGTATAACTGCACTGACTCCTGAATTCTACAGAATTCTGTCAGGGATAAATATGTCCCCCGGTAGCCTGCAGCTAGATGAAAGAATATTGCTGCATGAGAATAGGAAGACATTGTATTATATTCTCTCTCTTTGGGTTTAGGTTAGCTTCTTTCACATTTACATATTTAGGAACCTCTGAAAAATCCAGTAGTTAAAGGGTAGATTAATTTTCTCATATATATGTTCAATCCTAGCAAAAATAGCACTAATTAGCTGACATGCAATTGTGAAAGCCTACGTCCTGTTGAAAATATAAGGCTGCACAAGAAAGGTAATGGCCTGTATTTTTCAGGTTCATTTAAATGTAATAAACTAACATTACTACTCCCATTAAAACCTTTGGAAATGTAATTAAATGCTCAAATGACTACTAACACGATTAAACAAAGAATAGGGAAGGTTATTAACTAAGATTATTAAAGACATTTCACATTCTGCCAAGCTCTGTAATAAATCACGTTGAATTTTTTTTAAGCATATCAGCAGGCAAGCAATTTTACCATTATCCTGTTCAGCACAAGATTAGTGATGTAACAATATTCCCTTTCTTTAAAAAATACATCAGTTATACATGTGCCACAGGTTTTGTGGTTTTTGGGTTTTTTTGGGTTTTTTTTTGGTTTTTTGGGGGGTTTTTTTTTGCATATCAAGACTATTTTTTTGCTATTGCAGTAGTAAGAGCTCTCTTTATAATGCTTACAGTCTAATTAAACAATGTGTGTGCTTCTACCTTAAGTTTGGTCTGGTACACACAGAAACAAACAGATGCTGTGGAATATGTTTCTATAGAAGTTAAAACATATGGCACCATTATGGTGCTGTTTAATGCTTTCTTCAGTAACTTGTTATTTTTCCTCATGAATGTCTATACTGTCCTCAAGTTATCTTTCAAGCTACCTTTCCCCCTACCTTATATGAATGAAATCACTTCTGTTCACTGTTGCTCTCTTTATATATTCACTACTATAAAAACATTTATTTCTGTGCTAGTGTATGTATCCACATACGTGCATACGATACACGATAATGTGTAATTCATGCATTTATACAGATATATATGTCATCTATATTATACAGACATACGTATGTGTGCATGTGTATTCATGAATGTTATATGAATTAGCATATAAAACATGTATTATATCTACATATGTATATAAATATTTAGTGGTTTTGCCTTATATTGCATCACTTTTCAGAGTGTTACTCTGAAAAGCCTTTTCAGAGTGCTACTGTCCAAAATAAAAATTTATGCAGCTATGGTTCAAATCCCTTATCTAAGTTTGTATTTTGTTTCACAAAGATATATACATTTTTGAACCCAAACTACTGCATATTTAAATTACTATTTACTGTATCAGTATAAGCTACCTACAAATTCTACCAGCAGAGTTGTTTTGTTAGATTTTTGTTTGTTTGTTTTTCCTTCCAGATATAAACACTGCTCTGGAGTTTATTCTACCACCACTAGAAACACCTTCACTCAAATGAGTTTCCAAGGACAACTTCTTTTAAGAGATTTATCAGAAAAATTGGTCTTGAGCCCTGTTCTTTGCAATAAAACACCCATGGACACCCATTATTTTGCCCTGGACTGGACCTGGGAGAATGAATTTCTAGTTATGTTTGTGTCTTTTGCACTTTTCAAGCAATGGCAGATGATTCTTTTCCATTTATCTTGAATTCTACAAAATTGTGCGGAATTACCACCAACATGATAGAAACTTAAGTCTCCCATTTGATTACACGGAGCAATCCAGCAGGGCCTGTTAATGAAACAGCATTTATCCTTAACAGATACTATTTGAAGTATTTGATCCTTTGTCACATTTTATGTAATAGATACATTTCTCCCTTCCAAATATGTAAAAAATATTTATTGAAGACATATGGTTTTTTTTGGTAACAGTGGCAATAAATTTCCATCCTGCAATAGGCCTAAACAACTTTTGAAGAGACTAATAAGAATGATGCTTCAAGTACAATAAACGAAATTCCTAAACCACTTTCACTTCATCAGAATAGCTTTCTTGCATCTTTAACTTCTGTTATCAACAGCCCATACTGTTGATATATATACTCTACTAAATGAACAAACAGATGTAGCAATCCATATAAATTGGATTTTCTTCCAGCATTTGTGAGAGAGAGATCTTAAGGTCTTTTCCAACCCTAACTATTCTATTATTCTATGATTTAGCAGTTTTGACGAAGCAGTAAGAATGACCTAACTATTATTTTGAGCTTTTGTAGTGCTTATCTCCACTTTCAGGGTTGCATACTGAACCTCTCCTGTTTTTATGATAATATAAACCCCAGGATTTTAAAATGTTAATTTCTGTGCACTTGCATGGAATGATCCTACATGCCTCCACTAACTACTCAAGAGTCACTCCACCATGATCTGTAAGTCATGTGGCACAGACAAGCAAAAAGGTACTTAAATGAACAAAGCAGCACTAAATAGCTGTTCAGAACAAGAAAGTGAAATATTTACAGCTATGGATACCTTGTGGCTCTTGGCCTTCCATGACACTCACAGGGTTTCTTGCTTTAAAATTCTTGCATCACACCATCTTTACTTAACAGGTGCTGTATTGATTGCTGTTACCACCTCCTTTGAAATCTTCACAATTCCTCTATTTACAGAGTAGGTGAGACAAAAAGTGTAGCAAACTAATTTTTAGTTAGATTTTTAGTTAAATACTGGTTCTAAGGAATATACTTCACTCTCCTTGTAATGAAATTCAGATCATCACCATTTTCCTAAATTTTGGCCTTGGTACTGTGTAGTCTGAATTTCACTTTAGTAAAATGAAATTTCCTATGTAGGCTGGATCTTCACAGAGAAACAGAAAGCACCTTTTACCTCAGAATTCCATTGCTAAAAAGTGCTTGAAAACTAAAAATTGTCATATAATAACAGAATAATCTTATTACACTTCAAAGATTTCAAAGAAATAGCAAACCGTAGCAATAGCAAAACATGTAAAGTAAGGCTGGTAGCTGCAAGTATTTTATAAGTAGAGGTAATAGACACTTGGAGTTCAGGTTATTTCTTAAAGCCAGGATAAATTAGCTTTAGTGGACTTTTAATTACACAAAGTACTCAAATTTTGTCCATAATTTATTTTGTGTTCTTACATTGTATTAAAAACTGTACCAAGGTAACTTGATTCATGCTATACTTTTGCTCTATAATATTTCTTTTTCCCACAGAAAAATCCTTGTTCTGTCTGCTCTTGCATTAAGAATTCATTATGCCGTGGGGATGTAGTCAGAAGGTATTGACCTGTACTCACCTCACTATAATCTTGACAGATCATAGCAGACTGAGGAGAGGATATCTGGAAAAAACAGTTAATACACCTGAGATGTTTTTTGTGTAGCTACCATGGGGATGTATAGGCGCCTTTATTAATAATACTAATGAAAGTCTATGCAGTGGCATCCTTCCTGACTAAACCAAAACGAAGTTTTTGAGAAGTCACCTACTAGGAAGTCTAGGAAACTTGCCTGCATCTTTCTGTTTATCTGGTCTGCAAAAAGGAAAGATAAGGGTCTAAAAGAAAATTATGCTAGTTGTTAAGCAGCCCTTAGCTGAGCTAGAGAGGGATAACAGTCTTACCTGTCTATATTGTTCAACTAGACTTCCAGAGGGTAAATCCATTACTGCATATTATTATAGCTCACATAGAAATAATTGCTAGTCTTCAGCTGGGCCAGTTTAACAGAGAATTGCACAGACTCACTTACGAGCTCCAGTTTGACCTAATCACATGAAAGATGTTTCTGATGATGATGCCCTAAATATTCAACAAGCATTATTAGATAAGCAAACAAGTATTTCTGAAAATGCAAGTGTCTGTTCCTCCATTGAACACTAATGAATAAAACTTTCAAAGTTTAGAATATCGGTGGCCTAACAATATATTTAGAACTGAAGAAAAAAACTAATCAAAGAATGGATTGTCATAAAGAAAATAAGAAAATAACAATATAAAAACCAGGAAATAGAAGAAACAAGATCTTCAGCTTTCTAGGATGTATGCATTATGAGCACATATTATTTGTGCTGTAGCAGAATTCATTGGTAAATATTAATATATCCAAGAAAGATTCTGTAGTTTGATAGGAAAAAAAAGTTGGGAAAAAAAAATAGCAAGTGGGGTATGGAACTGAGCAGTAAAAAAAAGATTTTTTTCATATTGATGAGCACTGAGCAACCTAGTGCTCAAGCTTTTGATTCATGCAACAGGATTATTGCTTCATAGCAGTATTAAGTATTGCAAATTTGAGGGAGTATGTTTGGCTCCAGGATTATGGGGCTTCCTTCTACATATGAAAGCCAAATACTTTGCACATAAATTCCTACACTTCTCTTGAGATTAAGAGCACACAAACATGCCACAACTATAAGGTTACATCAAGTTTAGACACTAGAAAAATTGTTATTCTATTTTATACCTACAATGAGTAACACAGTGACTAAAATTCACACTCTGCATGCCCCAGAGCCAACCTGCAGCTCTGCATGCCATGTCTATGTTGATTTAGACCAGATAACAAGCAACCCACAAGAGATTTGTTCACAGCCACAAGTAAAATCTGAAGCTTGCATCTCAAAGGTCAACTGGATGCAGAGCTACATTTCTTCTTCATGCAACTTTTCATTGATGACTTTTCTAAAGCTAGAGAAGATCTGTTTGCCCAGGCCTTCTGTGGAACTAAAGACATATTTTGCCTCTTAAGGTAGGGCCTGTATTGCAGTTTCTGATCAGATGTCCTTTGTAAATATAATGCAGCCTTGATTCTGAAGTGGAAGCAAGAACTGAAATACAGCTGTGTTCCAAATCTGGGACATTTTTTCCTCTCAATAAACATGACAAATCTCAATTCTTTTTAATACTCACATATACATATTTGAATAACTCAATAATGAAAGCCAGGGCTTTGGACAGCAGCTGACAATTCATCAGTGGCACTTGGTATCAAGTGAATCCATAAACAGATTTTCTTTTTTCCCCTTCATTAAATGCTTTTAAATATAGCTCATCATAGAAAAGCACAAATGATTCAAGGACAAAACCTCTTCCTCTGCCTATTGTCTCTGCTGATGGATTTGTGTCTCCCCCTAAACCCAAACATATTTCATTTATAGCCAAAGAAATATTTACACCAAGATAAAAATCCCACAAGACTTTTTTTGCTCCTCTTCTTGTACTTTAAAATTATTTTTAAAATTTGTCTTCTGTTTCTGCTTGAAACACCCCACTCAGTTGTATCGCATGTCCAGACAAGTCTCTTGTGCTAGGCTGGAGTCTCTTTTTGACATAGAAAAACTCTGAAATCATTGATTGTCAGGTGCTCCATGAAGCTGATATCATGGAATTACTTTACATTACAGAAACCAGCCCCTGTGTATCTCCAGCATTTCTCCCTGCTCTTTCTGTCTTGATTTGACTGACCACCGCAGTGCCTCACAGCATACAGTTTGGACGGCTTTGGCCACCTAAGCCTCAGGCTTGCATTAGTTCCAGCCTGATGACAGCCACCTTCTGTGTTCAATAAAATATTAGTTAGAAGGTATAGGAGATGACAGTGAAGGGAAAAATCACAGAGAGATAAACATTTGGAGGCCTGACAGACACTTCGGCATGGCTCTGATCTGATGCATCTGGTAAGATTCAGGTACAAGCTACATAAATCAGATGCACCGAGAGAGTAATGTGTATAACAAAGGTGTACAAACCCCTGTGTGAAGTCTGTAGTTGTCATTTAAAACAAAGCATTTTTAGATTTTCTCCAGTGTTGTGCTACAGACTTGCCCAATAGCCTTGGGCATATCCAATTTTTCTGATTCCATGTCTTCATTTATCATGATGGAGTAACAGCACACATAGAACAAAGTTATACACACTCTGAAGCCCTTGGGTATGAGTTCAGCATTGCTAGTCATAATATATATACAAAGCGAGACCCTCCCAAATTATTCACTTCATAAATCTTATTTTGTCAGCTCCAGACAGGCTGCTCTTTCCCTCTCCTCTCTAAGATACCAGATACACAGAGCCTAGCTTGTCTCAGTTACTGCTACAGTAAAAGTCTCCTGCCAAATTTCAGCCCAGACTTGAAAGCCCAGGTACCCACTGACCTGGAAAGGCTTGTGAAATCTATCCCAAAAACTCTTCAACAATTTTTTATTGCCATCATGACTTGAAATAAATGAGTTAAAGCTACTATGGGCATATTTACATGTGCCAACACCACACCTCCTGGCACCTGTCCTAGAAACACACAGTCTCCTTCAGATGCAGTTTCCCTTTCCCTGATTTTCCAGCACATCTCTTCTCTCTTTGATCCTGAACTGAGGTTTTGTCCTAGGTTCAGCTGCAACAGTTATTTTTCTCCTTCCTAGTAGCTGGTGCAGTGCTGTGTTTTCGACTTTAGTCTGAGAACAACGCTAATAACACACTGATGTTTTAGCTGTTGCTAAGCAGCACTTACCCTGATCAAGGACTTCTCAGTCTCTCATGCTCTGCCAGTGAGGAGGGGCACAAAAAGCCAGGAGGAAGCAGAGACAGGACACCTGACACAAACTAGCCAAAGAGGTATTCCAAACCACAGCACGTCATGCCCAGTATATAAACTGGGGGAATCCACCTGGAAGGCTCAAATCACTGCTTGGGTCAGGCTGGGTATTGGTTGGCAGGTGGTGAGCAATTGTATTGTGCATCACTTGGGTTTACTATTTGTTTTTCCCTTCCCTTTTTAGTTCCATGTTTTCTCCCCTTATTATTTCCCTTATCATTATTATTATTGGTGGTAGCAGTGGTAGTTTTGTATTGTACTGTCATAGTTTAAACCCAGCTAGGCAGCACGTTCACTCACTCAACCCCTCCGCCCCCTTCTGGCCCTCCCCTCTTTCGTCCCCGCTCCCGGAGGAGTGGGAGGAAAGATGAGCTGAAGGACTCCCACGGGTTCAGATAACAACAATCCAGTAACCAAGGTACAACACAAATCACTATCGCTATCACCAATAATAATAATAACGACAAGGAAAACAAGGGAAGAGGGTACGATACCACCCGCCGAAAACGAGCCCAACCGGGAAGTTCCCCCTCCTGCTGGGATAACTCCCAGTTACCTCCTGGGCGTGACGTGCTATGGTATGGAATACCTCTTTGGTCAATTTGGGTTCTGTCCCTCCTTCCTCCCGGCCCCCCCTTCTCCCCGGCATGAACATGAGGCTCACAAAGTCCTGGGTCAGGGCAAACATCGCTCAGCAACAACCAAAAACATCGGCCTTATCAGCCTTGTTCCCGGGTTAAGTCAAAACACAAGCTACTAAAGAGAAGAAAAACTGACTGCAACTGCTGAACCCAGGACATGTACCTTAGTTACTAGACTCTTCTTAACTCCTGGGGTTTACATTCTTTCAATTCTCCTTCCTGTCCCCCTGGGAGCAGGGGGGAAGAAGGGGGGAGTGAGGGAGTGGCTGCATGGTTCTGAGTTACTAGCTGGACTTAAACCACGACAAATTTATACCAGAAATGTAGAAAATTTTACACCCAAGAGGTAGCAACAATGATCCCTGGGGAGCCTGAACAATAATTTCTTATTTCAAATCAAGTTAGCTGTGAACACAGCATGAGTATTTCTCTCTGATTGATGTCAAGGCTGCTTTTGTCTTATTTCTTCCTGTGATTCCAAACTGGGAAAAGGTGTTAAGCACAAAAATTCACAAACATATCTGTTACCATGAGTGTGAAAACATTTCATTTTTAAAGGTTACAAATTTCTATGAAAAACATTTAGCTCAGTATTTACCTGCCATGTACAACACTGGTAAAGTATAATCCGCATGCTGGAATATGATTCATACTCTTATGGTTTACTTGGGCAGACTTTGGTTCCTGAGAGGTAACAGGTGATAGATCAGGCACTTGTCCTTTTTGTTTAGCAGATGGTATGCTAGCTCTGTCTGACTAGAGTGGACACTTCACCAATTTCACTGTAACTGTGGAATAACAAAGCACATCTCCAGATGTTTCTTTTCTGGAGAACAAGGTTTCTCACTGTAAATGCCTACTTCATTGCCTGATTTCATTACCTATCTCTATGTTGGGCATAAAACACTGACAATTTCTTAGATTTATGTGGAAGATGTAGTTTAAAGTTAATTCTAATACTCCTGATATATTTTACTTTCATTTGCCTTCATTTTGGTTTTCAGCGTTCCTTGGTGTCCATAATTTTGAAGTGTCCACCATTGTTTTTCTTTGAGAAGTACTGTACAAGAGTCATGCAACACAACCAGATTCTATAACTAATCCTTACAACTTATCTATTCCCCAAACTTCTGCTCCAATGCCATGCTTCTCAACCTTCATATAGGATAGCCTCTCCAGTGTTCTACAGTTTTGCTACTACATAGGTATGCAGGCTTCATGCAGAGAAGTAGGTACAAGAAGAGGAAAAGGTCAACATCTGTGTATCCCAACAGCAGGCAATGCTTCCTTGGCTGACGGAAGCCCCTACTACTGTTTTGCCCATGTTACAGTTGGACACCACTTGCCATCTGTCCCCCATTCTCCTGCCTATAATTCGTTTCCTTCTGGAATCGCTGTGGTGCTAAAGCCTCTCTGGATCCTCCAAAGGCAGAAAGAAGCTATGGTTGACTCCACACACACCCTGTTCTCACACGTTTTCCTGTCAGGCTGGAGAGGCTCAACCTTACTATATGACTTAACATGTGTTCCCATTCCACAGATTAATGTGAACCATTGTGCCTACCTTCCATTTATGACCACCAGTATCAACCTACAACAGGAGATAATGAAACCCATACTGAAACACTAGATAGGTCCAGAGAAGTGACTACAAAGGAAAAAATGCACCTTCATTATAATAGTCCTCATGAGACAGATCTCCATTTCAAAATTCTTTATCACCAGGATTATCCCTACTGCATATTCGTATACATCTGTTGGCCTCACTTTTTTCCAATATCTGTGCATGGGAAAGGGAACTGGACTCTTATCAGGATGCACACACATCATCAAAAGAATTTATTTATTTTGTCTAAGTTCTAGAGTACAAATTCTGTCCTCTCTTATATCTTGAACTCCCACTAACTTTATTAGTAAGGGTTCAAAGATAATGAGAAGTGATGGCTTTTGGTGATAGAATCCAGCTTAACTTCAGGTTTGTAGTCATGTGCATAGTGTTGGCAGTTAGAAGTAAGTATTTCTTTTTGTAAAAGGAAAAAATGTGATATGGAAGCCACTGAGTGATAACACACACAGAATTCCTAAAGGCTATTTACAGTCACTTTTCACTCTGGAAATTAAGCCATTCCCCCCCACACGCACCCCCCCCCAGCAATTAGAAAGCTGAAAACTGAGCAGAAAGTTGTCTTTCCCTTGGTGTACTCCTAGATACAAACAGATTACATATTTGGTAAGGAAAGAGAAATTTGATTTCATATGTCAGAACCACCACTCAATAGAAAAAAAAAAAAAAAAAAAAAAAACCCTTATAAGAAAGAACTATAACCAAGAACACACAAGATGCACAGTTATACTGAGATGAATACTAAAAGAACTGTGAAATACTAGCTTTAAAAGTACCTACGCATGCACTTCCAGTTACTCACCTGAATGTACTCATGCTTTGATTTTAGGGGTAATTAAATTCTAAAGCCTACCTCTACTGTAACCATGTAATTTTCTTATGGTGTTATAATTCAAAATCAGAAGCCCAGGAACCATAAAGTGGTACTACATTCTTGTCCTTTATCATTAATTAATCATCGCAAACCAGATTTCTGACAAACAGCAGATCTAGCAATCAGAAACAACACTTACTACATTTGCTCCTGTCTGTCCCTTCTCATTTACAAACTATGCTAACTACAGAAACCCAAGCCTGGGTTTCATGAATGTCTAAAATCATAAAATAGCCTGAGGATTTAATTCAGCACGAGTATCTGTTAATGAAGGCTATCCCTGTCATTATTGTTATTATCTACTAGAAGACTGAGAGATGGAAGGAATTGTTTGTTTGTTGATATTTAATTTTCCCCCATCTGAAAAATAGCAAGGAGTAAATGTGTATCTTATATGCCATAATTTGTATTACAGAAAACAACCTTCACAGGAAATCCTCATAAATACACTACAACTAATGGAATGCAAAGATGTGTTACAATATTTTTACCAGACACTGTAATTTTTCAATTACCTTTTTGCTTCCAGAGAGAGCATAATCAATTTTATAACCCAAATATATTTTTGTGTGCCTCCAGAGACTTGAGTCACCAAGCTCTTTGGTTTTCTTCTTCTCTTTCAACTATGCCTCAAGTTGCACTGTATGTGTTCATGTTACTAGAATATGTGCAGTGATTTTTTTGACTCTTTACCTTCTTTCTGAATGCAGCTAATATAGCCTGAAGTACTCTGGTATCATTCAGCAAATGGCTAAACAGAGGATGGCAAAGAAAGATGGAACAGTCAAAACGGTCTATGCAACTAGGCTTGATAGAGCTCCCTGACCTCTCAGATCCTGCCTTTGTATCTCTGCTGCAATGTCAGCTCTCTGGTTCCTTTTTAAAAATTTATGTTTACCCCTGATGCTGCACCATCCTGCCTGTAAGGGTTTTGTTGAGACTAAACTCTCCTAGGGGGGCAGAGGGCATTGCCTCAATTTTTTTTTCTGAATCTGTGATCAGTTGAGACTCTTCCGCTGCCTTTTAATAGTATGATTTGCAGGTAAAGTTGCTGCTTAGCTTTCTGAAATGAGTTTCCATGCAGAAAAATAAAAGTATTGCCATGTCTTGTTCAAAGGGACTTCACTCACAAAAGGCAGGAGCCACTAAGGTTGTCAGCAGCTGCTTTTTTTGGCCAGACATAAAGCCTAGGATAAATACTTCTGAGCTTTAAAGCAGTTGGCAAAATTCTGGTCCTACCCAAGTCAATGTCAAATCTCTAAGTGGAATGCAGATTTCATTCTTTAAGGTACAGAGGTACACTAAAAGAAAACTAGAATTAACTCCTGTACAGCTTATCAGAAGCATTAATACAGTCATATTTCTGCAGACTAGACTGCTGATTCTCCTTTTGGCTCTTCAGTTGAACACATATCATAGAATCATAGACAAGTTTGGGTTGGAAGGGACCTTTAAAGGTCATTCAGTCCAACTCCGAGTGGAGTTGGCGCAAAGTTTTACCTGTTTGGGGCTGCAAAATACAGCCCTGTACCTTACAAAAAAGTCTACTAATCCCACCCCACCCCCCAAAAAAAATGTTTTTAAGACAATAATGCCAGAAAGCATTGCATTATTCTATACTACTGGTTTAAGCTTTAAAAGTGAAAAATCACTAACCTAATTTTGTTTCATTTCTAGTGGCTGTGACTGTCTAACCTGGTACCTTCACTGTCTGTTCAGCAAGAACTTTAGGAGAGGCACAATTCCTCAAGATCCACAAAGACCATTAAAAGCAAATTAAAAGTAGTTGTACTCCAACAATATAGAAACTAAGAGAAAAATAATTACCAATCTCCTAAGATGATAAACATCCTAAGATTCTTATATTACGTCCTAGAAACAGCAGTAAATATAATGGAAGTATTGTGGCAGAAGTAATAACTGTTGCTTTGAACAGTATTTGCAAACAGAGATACCTCAAATGCTTAAAATGTAGGGTTAACTTTTAAAATGACACATTACTGAGCAGTATTGAATCATAGAACCATAGAATGGTCAGGGTTGGAAAGGATGACTTTCACATTTAGCAGCACACCGCCTTTCAGTGAGTCTTAGATTCAGTCTCTTATTCTTAAAGTGGAGTTTAGAACAGGTCTCAAGTCACTTAGGCAAGCAAATTGTCTAAGTTTATTCCTATTTAAAGTAATTCCAGAAGCAGACAGGCCTAATGCTGAGCACCCAGCAGCATTGCTGCATCAGCTAGTGAGTATTTTGTGGTCTGCCTCAAATCAAATTATGGTGACCCACAGTGAAGTTTCAGCCCAAATGAAATTTGGAGTAAGAAACGTAGGATTTGGAACTCTGCCTTTTGTGTTTTGTTTTGTTCTTGTTTGTTTGTCTTTTTTTTTTTTTTTTAATAATTTTATCTTAAAGTATTAACAGTTTAAAGTTCAAGGGCCAGCTTGTGTCCCATGTTCTATGTGCAGAACTCCCACTGTTGCTAGTGGGAGTTTCACAAACATATCTGGGGCAGAATGTGACCTTGGTATGTACATAGCCTCTTTGGGTAACATTAAAACTTCAAAATCAGCCATCAATTAGATTTACATCAGGGTAGCTTTAATAAAATGGTTAAAAAGGACAATTGTGCTGACCTTTAGGGCGAACACCATCTTTTCTTGGCAAATTGCTCAATGATTTGAAATTATGAATCCCAACAGACTTGTATTTATTTTGCCATAGAAACTGCTAATTCTCTGACGACTATGAAATTCATGTGCTGATTCTATGAAGAAGCAATAAACAAATGGGAATAGAGATTTTGGGTAGATTTTTAAAAAACATCAAGAACAGTATATAATCTCACCAAAGGCAACAATACAATTTATCAACATTTAGTACCTTATAACCAACTGCTGTTTACCTTCTGTTCCTTGAAGACCCTAATGCAATAGTTCCAACTGCACAGAAAAGGTGAAAAGGTAAAAAGGTGGGGTGGGGTAGGGGGGGGGAATTCATATTCCTTCTGCCTTTTTAGGTAAAATGTCCTCCCAATCAACAAATAAATCCAATTCTAAGAAATGACATAAGGTTGGAACCCAAATTACAAGCACAGTGTGAATTGCACTCCAAACGCTTTATCCTCAGCAATCAGATTGCATTCTATTAACATCTATCGCTAGTTTGACCAGCTTTTATCTCTCTAGTATTAGCATTTCAGCAAATCATTATGTAATTAACATATTAAATAACATTCAGAAAGGGGACAGATCACATTTGTTCCAAGGAAAACTTTAAATATTACCAGGATGCATTTAATCTTAAAGATTAGAAAGCCAAACATGCATAAAATAGATTTAAGATATCTGACTCAGATGCATTCCCCAGGAATACTCTTATTTAGAGAGTAAAAAGCTTCTGTAGAAGAATCCCGCTGGTCAGAGTACCTGACTCAAGCTTAACAGATATATTCTCAATTCCCAGCCAGTCCTTTACTGACCATTATAGTATTATCATGTCTTTGGAAGCAACAACAGAGCTAGAGCAAAAAGAAAATTACAGAGTAGATGTTAAAATGGCAAATCATGTAATCTAAACTGCACCGCTCATCTCTTCAGCCTAACTTTATACTCATGTTTATTTAAATTAAAGTCAATATAAATGTAGAATTTGTTGAACTGGCACCAATTTTATTGCATTGATCCCAACGTACACTAGAAATAAGGGATTTATTCAAAGTTAAGTTACGGCTTTTATTATCTTGGTCACAAAAAGTTAAATTAATAAATGTAGCAATATATTTGGCATGGATTTTTCCTCTTAATAATAAAAAAAAGTACTACTTTTATATAGAGCTTATCTATTAGGAAAACTCACATGACTTTATGGACTGCCAGTATAATGCAGAGGGTCATTTTACTTCATGCAAGAACCAGTACCCAGGAGAAAGAAGGGCTTCTGAAAAAGCCCTTCAGCAGACCAGTGGCAGAGCCAGCAACATGAGACAGGAGAAAGCCCAAGTTAAAAATTTTATTACACCAAATTTTAGATTTTACAGCAATTTTTCATGAAATTCTGCCTCACCTTTGTGTTTTACACTTTCCCTTATGACTGACTACACCTTCAGGCAGACTTGGGCACCTCTGCTGATAGTCTGAATGGCCACAGAACAGGTTAGCTCCAGTTTACAAACCACAAGTCAGAAGGACATAGCACCTGCCTTCAGTAAGATGTGCTAGATCCATGCACCCAGGCACATCTCACCAATGCAATCATCAATGCAGCACAGCATATAGGGAAAGTAATATTAATGCATACATCTTATAACAAGTAACAAAGCACAGACAGGCCTAAGGCTGCTGCCCACTTCGACAGATAAAGCCCAAGTTCCCCAGCTGCCCTCAGCAGTACCAAGTGATGTCTCAGCTCCAGAGACATATGCAAAAGAAATGTGGAAAATTGTTCATGATAAGAAATGATAATAAAAAACATTCTTGGAGACTACTGAAAGCTATAAACTAACAGATGCATGGAATTAACTTATAAATGTTTCCCAAAATCACATCTAAGACCAGAACTTGGCCTCCCTGGGTCATGGGCTTCCACATTCCTAGGATGCCTAGGAATGAGTAGGACATGATTGTGACAGCTATGTAGCCACCATGTATCCCCACTCTCAGATAGTATTTTGGAGATATGACAGATATAAGGGATATGCACTGAGATACTTCATGACCCATCTTTGGAGTATAAAATTAACCACATAATTCACAGAGATGACTAACCATCTCCCTCATTTACCTTCAGAAGATAAAGCAATTTACAGAACACAGAAGTAGACCCCTGCAGCCAGGATGTCAAATCAGAGGGGAAAACTGATTACATATCTCAGATCAAACAACTAATACATAATCTGATATCTTTGCTTTTTCAAATGGCTGTAGATTTATTGAAGCAGATTCTCATCTGAAGTAAATCAACATCTTTCATTAAATCAGTTAGCAGTGTTTTCCTGACTCATTAGATGCTGACTGGGCTGCTGGAATGCCTGTGGTCAGAAAGCACTGGGGAAGTCTCAGGAGCATGCATTTGGTCTTCAGGAGACTTCCTGCTCCCAGTGACCTCTCCAGGCAAAGGGAGAAGCCATTGCTTTCCTTACAAAAGTTGCTTATGGGAAGAAGATGGGTTCTAAGGATTACTGTGTGGTTCTTCTTTGAGGTGGGAAGGAGATGAAATTGAGTGTAACTGGCCAAATTAATCTTTAGGTTTTAGGGGTTTTACTCTTGCTGACAAAACAAGCCAACAAGTAGCAAAGATTAAACAAAGACCTTTAAATTTGGTTTATCAGCCATGATCATTGCCAGTTCTATTTTGATCCATAGAATAAAACTTTAGAGCTTTACATGACACTAAAGTTTTCTGTATGGATAGCTTCTCCAGATGCTGAAAAATACTTCCTATTTCACAATGCTTTGCAACACTTCAGAGAAGGGCCTGCGAAAAGAAGCTCTTCTGATATGCAGGTTTTGGTTTTACCTGATTATGGATTCAGCAGGCACAGCTGTTAACACCTCCAGACTTTAAAGCAAACAAAGAAAGCAAAGCCAAGACTGATCTTCTGGGGTAAAAAGCAATAGGGGCACTTCAGCAGACATAGGTAATGTCAAGCAGAAACAGCTGAAGTGTACATATCTGTGCTTGTACTTACTTAAAAATAACCCCAAACAAACAAAAACCAAAGAGAGAGAATAGGCCAGAGTTAGAAAAATATGAATTTTGTCTGAAACTGGGCCTGTGATTCCAGAGTCTTTGATCTAGTAACAAATGGCTGGTTAGGTACCATCATAGTTTGAAACTATTTTTAAAAGATTATAGGATTATTGCCGGTTTACAGAAATCTTTGTAACAGGTTTCCCAGAATCCACGCTCTCCACTGAAAGGTATGCTTTTTGCTTTATGCCTCCAGTGAGGCTTTTTCAGCTTTCCAAGTGTCTGCTCATGCAAGTTTATTTGCAGCTTATAGAAATAATGAGAAGATAAGTGACTTCAAGCCTGGCCCTCCATCACTTAACTTGCAAACTAACTAAATCCTGAAAGCAAATGCTTTCTGGATACAATGACAACTCTTCAGGTTCACTGACCATGAAATTCTTATCCTGTCAGGGCCAAGATTCATATTTCTCTCTGCCTTGCAGCACATCTGCTGAGCCAGGCTGGCAACTGAGAATTTAACTTTCTTTTTTTCTTGCTAAGCTGGTGAAGACAGCTTTAAACTAAAGACACACATGGTCCCTAGGAGCCTTACTGCTGCCAGCAACCTCCCCAGAAACAGGCGGAAGAGTGTTTAAGAGTTATGGTCAACAGATTTATGTCCAAGTGGAGATCAGTGGTGAGTGGCATTCCTCAGAGGTCAGGATTGGGACAACGTCTTTGTTGGCAACATGGACAGTGCGATTGAGTGCACCCTCAGCAAGTTTGCCATCGACACGCTGGACGGAAGGGATGCCATCCACAGGGTCCTTGACACACTTGAGAGGTGGGCCCATGCCAACTTCATGAAGTTCAATGAGGTCACGTACATATTCCTGCACTTGGGCTGGGGCAATCCCAAGCACAAATACAGGCTAGGCAGAGACTGGATTGAGAACAGCCCTGAGGAGAAGGACTTTTGGGTGTTGATTGACAAGAAGCTCAACATGAGCCAGCAGTGTGTGCTCGCAGCCCAGAAAGCCTAGGCTGCATCGAAAGAAGTGTGACCAGCAGGTAAAGCAAAGTGATTTTATGCCTTTACTCTGCTCTCATGAGACCTCCCTTGGAGTACTGTGTACAGTTCTGGGGCCCTCAATATGAGAATGACATGGAACCATGGGAGCAAGTCCAGAGAAGGGTCACAAAGATTATCAGGGGGCTGGAGGACCTCTCCTATGAAGACATGCTGAGAATGTTGGGCTCATTCAGCCTGCAGAAGACTCTGGGCAGATCTTAGAGCAGTTTCCAGTACCTACAGGGGATCTACAAGAAATCTGGAGAGGAGCTTTTACAAGAGCATGTAGCTTTAAATTTTAAACAGGGTAGATTTAGAAGGGATATTAGTAAAAAATTCTTTACTGAGAGGGTGCTGAAGCACTGCACAGGTTGCCCAGAGAAGCTGTGGCTGCCCCATTTCTGGCAGTGTTCAAAGCCAGGTTGGATGGGGCTTTGAGCAACCTGGTCTAGTGGAAGGTGTCCCTGCCCATGGCGGGGAGGTGGGGGGTGGAGTGTGTGGAGCTAGATGAAGGATCACTTTCCAACCCAGACCCTTCTGTGATTATCCTCAGCATTATGATGCTTTGTCTCTCCTCTCATACCATACATTTGGCAATAAAGGTCTATTTAAAGACTTTCATGTTTTCCTTATTTACCTTCAGAAAATGTTCTGAATTAAATCCTCTGATGACGCTCTAATAGGAAAAGATGTTCTGTTGACCAAGGGCAAAGAAGCACAGTCAGCTCCTTTGATCTTAATGCTGAATTAACTCCTCTTACGGTACTCTAACAACAGAAGATGTTCTGTTAACCAGGGAAACAGTAAGAAGCATGTGTCTTTTGATGTCAGTCTCTCAATAATTACCTTAATCAGGAGGCAGCAGGACCTTTCCCTTCTAAACAAAAATAATATTGACTTGTTTGTACGAACTGCAACAGCCAGAGCTGAATAAGTGGCTTTCTCAGCACTGTCAGGACTGCTGCCTGCAACTCTTTTCAGGGAGAGGGGGTAGACTACCTCAGGAGGTGAGTCAAGAGCAGAATCGTCCAGTGAAAGTTTTCAAAACCCAGCATATTTCTGAGAGAAATTACAATGGCAGAAGCAAAAAAGTCATTGAAAGGCTGTCAGCTAGCTTGATTTCTCTGAATGAAAGTAACTGCGATGCACTCCTTAAATCAAGCCTTCCCAATGTCCTTTCCTTTTTAAAGCAGGTCTCATCAATTTAGGTGACACATGCCAAACTTCCCTTCTGCTTTAGTTTAAAACAGCTCTCAGGGAAAAGAAGTCCCTGTTTCCATGAAATACCTCGTGCTCTTGCTCTGAACGAAGTTGCTCCTTTGGTTTACACAGCACATCTCTTTTCCCACAGTTTTCTGTGTAGATTTCAGCAATTATAGCATAAAAAGAAAAATCAGGGAAATCTTAACTTTAATCTGTCTAATCTAGCTGCTTTTATCACTTCGGCACTTCAAGAAAATTAAGTGCTGCTTACACAATTCTGCAAGGTTTTTACAAAAGGCAGTGTAACTGTTTTCTAACAGATTTTTCATAAACCATGCATTTATCTTCCCATAGAAAGCAATTAATACATTTAGGGTGCAAATCTGCTCAGTGAAGCACCATTTCTGCCTGACCAAGCAGAACCTCCTGCTGCCCACTGCTCTGCCTGGCTTCACTGGGGTGAACCCACCACAGGCTGACCCACCAATCCCTTCCATCCTCCTGCACCTTGGGGCATATTTTCTACTATGAAACTTGTCAACACTCTTCCTATCTCACTTTCTGGTAGATTGTAAGGAGACTAAGGTATACTTTGAAAAGCAGTCCAAGCATAGAGCATTTATGTAACCCAAAATCAGACAGTAAATGGAATAAAAGAATGGACAGAAGCCATATGATTTAAAAACTATTGGGGAATAATAAGGAAGTTTTATTATAGAGGTGCTTTATCATATCAGGCTGTAGAAGGGCCTGTGCACCCCTTATAGACTGCAAACATCAGCTATGGCTTCCTAATGACACTGTGACTTGCTTTCATCACTAAATGCACTGAAAGAAAGTAACTGAGATGCTCTTTGTTCCAGCTTTATGGTTTTTTCCTGGTTTTTGGCCTTTTTCCTGAAGACATGGAGAGAGAAGATCTAAGTTACACTTGTGTTCTGCCACTCACTTTGAAGAGCTCACCTTTTTCTTTCCTATGTGCCTTCGTGTTAGGAAGCCCAAGTGTCAACATGAGATCTTGAAAGTGTACAAGCTATTTTCAGCATCCACCCCTCTCAGTTCTCCATACCTCTGAGGTACCCAACCATCACACATACAAGACACCAAGTTACAGCACTGAACTCTGTTTAATGTCTCCCAAACAGAAGCTAACATATATATCAAGATCTACTTTAAAATTCCCAAGTTCCTAATAATGTCAACTTCTTAACAGTAGAAGTATACATGCAATGGTATCATATGGTGGGTCTTCTTCTGGTAATAAATAAATCCATTAAGTTATTTTCTCTTGAATAAAAAATATGGATAATGGCTTAATACCTAAGTTTACCTAAAGCTAGGTACATATTTAATCACAATTCTATGAAATTTCATTTCAATTTATGTGTCAACAATATTGCAGTGCGTGTTTCTTTTGTTTCTATAACCAGTATCTGCAATGCAAGAAAAAATGCTGTTCATTCTGTATCTGAACAGCAGTTCAGTCTGGAAATCTAATATGTCTAGGTGACAGGAGTGGGCTTGTACCAAGATGGTAGCTCCCTGAAAAATACACTCCAGACTTCATGAGCACTTTTTGAAGGATTAAGTTGCTAAACAAGTTTCTACTGATCCCATAAAGCTTTTTTCATTCTTTCCATGAATAAGGGGAAGGATTTCTGTGTAACCTCTTTCATGAAGGATGGTGGAGCTAGAGAATAACAGTTTTGTTAAGCAAATTTGTTACCCTTTGCTGTGGCTTTGCTTGTTTCTGCAGTCTAACACGCTTCATATTCTTAAACGAATTGATTTGGGCTTACAATTCAGTTGGGAATTATGTCATCACACACAGCTGATACTATATTTCAACATCTTCACAGACCACCAACATCAGTTTTGCTGACATCAGTTAAGAAAGTAAAAATGTATTTATCTTGTAAAAGTTGTTCTTCTGAATGAACAGGCTGGAGTCTGATTCAGCTCTTGGTGTCAGCTTCAGGATCTGCCTTTTCTTGCATGGAGGTTTCTTCACAGATGAATTTCTGCTAAAAGGTCTGAACATAAGAAGTCATATCCTGTCTCCTGGCTTCTAATTCAACTGGAAACTAGAAAGAGCTCTTTCCAATGGGCTTTTTAATATTTATTTGTAAATATCTTAATATTTACAAATAGATACAAATATTACAAATAGATATATAAATACCCATATTAAAAAGGAAAAGAAAATAAAATATGCATTTATTTAATTTCCAAAGGTATTTATTTTTAGATCTCTCATTTTTAAGTAAGAAAAGAAAACCTTCACTGCTTATTTTTAAAACCATTGGCTTCGACCAATAAAATAAATAATGAATGGAGAATAGACTACTCCTCAAATGTCCTTCACAAGAAAACTGCTCCACTTAAAATGTAGAAAGGAATTTCATGGTGTTGCTTACACTGGTGAAAACTTTTTAAAGTTCCTACAAGCCATGTATCTGCTTGTTTCCTGTTGCTACATCCCCAGAGGGACAGTTTTCCTACAAAACAGAAGCCAACCTGGAGGATCCTGTCCAAGGCAGAGCAGCACTTTACTGGCCAAGCAAACTTCTCTGCTGGTGTGTGTGTTATTCCCACTTCTATTCCTTCAATGCAGAGTTACATTTTTATATGGAGTTCAAAGCTATACTCTGAATTTCTCAAGCACTTCACAGCACTATTAATCCAAAGTTGTGAAAACCAATGTGTCATAATGGTGGGGGGTTGGGGAGGAAAAAAACACTTGTACAGATTGTAATATGAAGAAAACAGCAACAGCTGCAACACAGGCTGTTTTGCCAAACTTCACATGCCAGGGTTTGAATAAATTACACTATAATTGAGCAAAAAGGCTGGATATTAACAGGGAACATTACATAATGCTGCTAACTGGTAATATACATTAAAGAGATAGAATATGACATTACACAGAACAGTTTAAAAAGTAAATTGACAAATAATATGCTTTCATTGCAGATTATCAGAAATGAATGGTATTTCCATGATTTCAAGTCTTTTCTTTTTGAGCCAACTACTGGTTTTAATGGATATTAGGAACACACACAGTATCGGTTGTGAAGTAATTGTTTTGCTTTATAAGCCAGAGCCATCAAGGGTGCTTCCAGCATCAACTGATGGACTAATTTGATATATTCAGACTTATTAAAGCCTTGCCTTATCTTAAAGTAAAACAAAACAATAAAAACAAGAAAATAAAATTAAGTAGCACTAAAAACACTTTCCCATCATAAAAGCTTTTCCTCTCCTTGGAAGACACAGTTTACAGCTTGCAAGTGAAGAAAAAATTCGTAACTGCCCTCAGTTAATACAGCCGTAAGCATATGTCTGCTCACTGAGGAAATCTGTTGCACCAGGCAACTAGAGAAACCAAGGCAAGCACACTTGAAATAAGGCATGATTATATGTTTCAACTGTGGCTGCTAAGAGACGGACACTACCAAAGCAAATATAAGAAGAAAAAAAAGCAGAAGTGGATATAACGTTTACTCTCAGGTACCAATTTCTGTCCAGTGAGAAAATCCAGAGCACCTTGCAGATTACAGTTGTTGTCACAGGGTCTTTAAGAGTTCCAGGAAAAATGCTGCCAATATGGACACTGGAAAAAAAAGTCCCCCAAATTAATTCATTATATGACTAAACTGCCTGTTTCAAACAAAATGTAGACTCCCTGTTCAGAAGTGCTTTATTCTTGCACTCCATGGTCATGTCATCAGTTGCCCATGGGTCAGGAATTGCAGACTACCTGGAAGAAAATATTCTAAAATAGGAAGATATCGAGTTCCCATCAAATTCAGCAATGGGCAAATCTGAAAGAAGTGACTAGGAATCCCTTTAAAAGCTTTTTCTTCTCTCCCAGAGTTGTTTGATACAGGTTAGTTGCTAATGAAGTGCTTCTACAGCCTTTGCAGAGAAAATCCACTCCATTCTGTTCTCAAAGGAAATAGACGTGTGAAAAATGAAATATTAGGAGCTATAGTAATGAAAGTTCTTGATAATTAAATCAGTAAAAAACAACACATATTTCTCCCACTGCAGGTCCTACCTAGTATGCAAATGTATCACTCACACACTCAGCCATTCATTGGCTTTTGCTTCTTGACAACAAATGCCAGTTTTCTAATTCTTGCTTTGACCAGACAAAGTCTTTCAGATATGTCCTGCTTCAAACTCTTGATGGCTAACCAGTAATACTAAGGTTAAATTCATAGCATTCTTGATACAGAAATGTGGTTTATTTAAAATGTAAACACATCAAGATCCATTATCTTAAGATATACGGCTAATTTGTGCACGACATTCTCTGGAATTATGGTTTAAAAGATGCATTTTAGTGGATAATCTACAGCATACTTTATCCTCCATAACAGTACTCATGGGAATTTTACATTCCATTCATTTTTTCTATTTTATGCTCATGATTTAAGTACTCATGCTAATAACACTAGTACTTCAGTGTTCTGCAGCAATATGTGCTCAAAAGAGAAGCAGAAATATTTGCTTTCAGTGTTTCAGATTCAGCTAAGCATTACCATTTCTACATTACCTCATTATTAAGAACTACAGTTTCCTTGTAGGATTTAGGCAGGTGAGTGGAATACAGCTGGAATGTTAGAGTTTAGATCCAAAGGAAATCCCTCAAGACTTCATGTAACTAATTTGTTTATAATCCAACTTTATTTACTTCCAGAACTGTTGCTGTCTTGTCTGAATAAATTACTACTGGCCTTCTGCCTTGACCTGATAGAGATCTTCAAGTAATACATCCCTTTGTTTAAGCCATTTCATGAGATACAAGTCCCTGATGCAACATGGATGTAGGCAGCAAGACTCAGCTCTGCACCCGTGGGATGGTCACAGGAGCGGAACTCCCCACCCTACCGCTGTCAGCAGCATGGCAAGGAATTTGCCCACCTCAGAATTGCTTTTACATTTCAGGAATACTCAACCATTCACCTTCCCTCCCTTTCGAGGAACCAGACCTTTGCAACATGATACTTCCCTGTTTTTCCACAGTATTACAACAAAGTAAAAAAGAAAAAAAACTATTCTCTTAAAATTAAATTTACAACGTTACGTTTTCTATAGGAGCTGCTAAACTTACACTGCTGAATATCATGCTCATATTTGTTTAAAATCTGTTTTAACTTTGAATATGCAGAGGAACTTCTTTGCAAATGCTACTTTACTCAAACTGAGCCTTCTGATTTGGAACGGCAGTGCCTGTGTACAGATCCTGGTTTCTATGACTGCAGATTTAATTACTTGCCTCTTTTTAGGAGATGCTTTTGAATTCTCTGGATTGATACTGAACAACGTGATATGAACACTAAATATATATTTCATCTGAAAGACCATAGTGCCTTGATACACTGGTTTTGGCCACAAAGCTGGAGCAAAAAGTTTCTTCTTATTCTTTTCATCCCTTTGTCCCATGTATGGCAGTGGAACAAAAGAGGCAACATACTGTGGTTTGCGTATCTGAAAGGGAGAGGTTCAGAGTATAGAGATGGTGCCAAGAATGTCCTAAACCAGCTTTTTTTGCAGAAGCATGTGTCCTCAGCTTCATCTGCTTTAAAAACCTAGTGACACTACAGATGTGCCTTGAAGTAGCATGCAGGTTTGAGCAGCTCACTGTACAGTTGCAATAGGAATTTGTTTTCAGAAAGCCACAGGGAGTGGAAGGAAACAAGAAAAGGGATTTTCTTGTTTTTTTAAAGTTTACACATATTCCTTTATTGCCACACAGCCCTCCCAGTAAAATTACTTTAAAAGCTGCTCTGCAGCTTATAGAGTGTTACAAATTACTTTCAATTTTAACTCAATAACAAAAATAAATGGTATGGGTGCAGAGGTCTAACTGTGAAAGGCAAAATTCAGATCCTTTTCTGGTTCACTTCACAAAGTGCATTAGCACCTAGCTGAAATCAGTGAAATATGTGTCAGTTTGGGCACAAGCACACTTGCTTTGCAAAGACCACTTTGCAAAAAGGCCCTGATTACAGAGTAAGGAGGTTAATCACCCTTGTAACAATAGACAGAAGAAGCAACAACTACACTTAGATAACTATACTTAGTATTGGGCCTATCCTTATTTGTGTGAGCAATTTTTAGTTATTCACTGTTCTTGAACAATTCTAATTGGTATTGTTACCTCCTATGAGACTGCTCGAAAATGTAATGGCACTTATTTATTTTTGAAGACAAAAATAGAGTTCAAATTGCTGGTTCTGTAAGGTTTTTTATTATTATTTTTGGTTTCGCATTTTCAGTGCCAATTCACATGGCTAAATGCTCAAAACAGAGTGCTGACAGCTCTCGCTTCCTCCGCAGCACAGTACGGTGGGAGACGCATTTCTTCAGAAACAATAAGGTCAATATGGTTCCTTTTCTTGTGTGCTGGCTGATGTCACGACTGATTGCTAGTTGTTTTGACAGTTGCAGTTGTTGTACAGGCCGCCACTGAAGTCAGTAAAAAAACTTGTCACTAACTTCAGTGGGAGTTGGAGCAGGAACTTCAGAATCTGCATTTATGAGTTTAAGAAGTCCTTAGAGGCTTCATGGAACTGAAATGTTTCTAAAGCATGTCTTTTCTCCTTATTCTGACCAGATTTGTAATGCTGCAAGAGATGTTTCTTTAACCCATGTGTCAACAAAAAAAAAACATCAGCAGACCATCATCCCAGCCTTTGAATTTACTTTAGGTATGGAAATTTGCCCCAACAGCGGATTCATCACACAATATATTCAGATGATATTTGAACACAAGAATAATTCAGACTTAAATACTTTGTAGCTGATTATTTTAAAGAAGTTTTAAGAATTATATTATATAATTATCAATACATACCTATTAAAGTCTTTGTTTAAATGAATAGGCAGTATCGAAACTACAGAAAGTTTTGGTTTTCCTTTTGCAATAGCTTTGATTTTGCTTCTATGGCTTTTCACACGGTATTTTTGAAAGGATGAGGTAAAACATTTAATCAGACAAGTCTGTCGCTTCAACCATATTAGCCTAGGATAAACCTTCAGTTATTTCAATTCCTTCTAGCATGAATCACATGCTCTGCCTAGTTTGTGTCTCTAGTCACTCCGTTACACTAAAAAGATTTTCTGGGCTTGAACTACCAAGCTTTCAGACAGAACTCTTACACTGATGAGCTCAGCTTTCTGTGCCAACAACCTTCAAAGCATGGTGGAATGGTATTACAAGTCATTGTTAGAAAAATCTCCTTTTCTTCTAATGGTAAATGCAGTGAACATCTTACACAATTCACCTCTTTTTTGGTTGTTTTTTGTTTCTTTTCTTTATTTTTTTTTTAATGGAATAGTGAACATATCATGCTGTTTGAGAAAGCAGAAAGTAAAAATAATTGAGTTCTGATCTGATTAATAGTAACTAAACTTAGTTCTCATGTTATATGATGTAAAAATGAAAAGTTAAAAGGCTTCTCCACTAACAACTGATGAGGGGCAGAATAATATATTTCACTACTTTTATTTATTTATTCCCTTTATTTATTTTTTTTCAGTCACTTCAATTTACGCTATTTTGCCATTTGTCTACATTAAATTTGCTACTGTTGTGAAAAGAGGAAAATAGACCCACAGTTGGAGAGAGAATAGCTATTTAATTTTCACATGCCTCAACCCACCTGGGGTAGAAACATCCATTAACCATATTTCATATAAGAAATATGGATTGATGCTCATGGGCTTGATTTGGGGTGACTGCAGCTGTACCTCCCTGACACCACCTGGTACCTTGGTGACATTTTGAGAAAGCATGACTATACTTATCACCAACCCTCAAAAAAGAAAGAAAAAAAAGGGGGAGGGGGGCACAAGCAAACTAGTTAATTTAAATCTTATTTTCATTACTATGTGGCTCCATGGAGCTCAACTACTGAGTAAAACTACAGTGAGAAAAGGGCTGTATCTGACAAAATCAGTGGGCTTATACAGCCTGGGTATATACTTATTTTATATTGGTTGAATACACAGTGGGTACTGCATATTAGTAACAGAGACAATCTACTTCGTAAATCATATCACTTCCTCAAGTAAGAAAGATAATTTTTCCCAAATTCAGTATTTTCATGCTGTTACTGCTAAAAGTATAATGGAAAACACCAGCCACCGACAGCTCAATAAAATTAAATGTATATGATTTCCCCTCTTCATACTTACATGCTATAGTAAATATTACTATATTACTCTTCTGGTATTATATTGATATTACATTAGTATTACCACAATAAATATTTACTTAACATTTACTTACTGCGGTAAACATTAAGTTCACTTGGACCTAACTTAAATGGCAAGGTTATCTTACTAATATTTTTGCAAGTGACAATGTTTGTACCTTGCCTCTATTTTAGATAAAGCATCAATATGAAACATGCAAAAGGGGTTATATTATGAGTATTTCTGTCTGCGTTCTAGAAATTGACAAGTTGATAAGTTGATAAATTTGAATTTTGGAAGAAAAATCATTAGTTACATGAAATCTACTACTAGAAGCATTAGTTTACAATCAAGTGGATTTTCTGATGTAAAAAGGGACTCTAAATAAAAATGTGAGAGAGTAAATTTGGAACGGAGGTCAGCTAAACACTCTCACTGTAATTTAAACACAAGGATGTTTGTTTGCATAATTTTTCAATGAAGTCTCAACTGCATATTCACCCGCAGCCAAAGCACAGATGTGACCATTTAATGAGAATACAGTCTTGCTCTAAATCAACGCCTAAGCTGTTCTCCCATAAGAAATATGTGTAAGTATTAGAAAGATAACTAATGTCTGCGATGAGATACCCAGAACTAAACTCAGTATTCTAAGTATTCTCAAGTGTCTGGATCTTCTTGTTTTGTTTTTCTTTTCTTTTTTTTTTTTTTTATCTCTTTTTCTGAAATAAATTCCTTAAATATTTTTGNATGTGTAAGTATTAGAAAGATAACTAATGTCTGCGATGAGATACCCAGAACTAAACTCAGTATTCTAAGTATTCTCAAGTGTCTGGATCTTCTTGTTTTGTTTTTCTTTTCTTTTTTTTTTTTTTAATCTCATCTTCTGAAATAAATTGCCTAAATAGTTTTGCCTGTTCTTTCACAACAGCTCTACGCACAACAAAGTAGTTGCATACATGAACTGCAAAGCTGGTTTTGCTGCAGTCATAATCAGCGCTAATCTTGTTTATTACCCTAATAAAAATCCTGACAATAATTGTAATACATAATATTCCTTATAATGTTCTTTGCAGAGCATTAGCTGTACCCAGGGTATGCTGACAAAATTATATAATGTACTTCATAAAATTTTGCTTTTTAAGCTGTCAATCAATAAAACATTTCTAGTTAGTTAATAAACCACTGTTGATTTTTTTTTTTCTTTTTGTTGTATGCTGAGATTTAAAAAGTGAAAGAAAATTCACATTCAGGACAACATAAGCTTATATATGAGAATCTATTAAAGGACACCTTGTCAAAGGCTGTCTATATAGATTTTGAAGAAAATAAATTAAGACTCAGCATAAAAACGTAAGGGATTGTTATCAATGGGCATGCTCATTAAAAAAGTCTGGATTCTAGAATAAGGTGCCGTGAGTATTTGCTTGGAAATTAAAATCAATTATCTCACAGGCAGGTGGCATTAAACAAAAGTAAAACCAAAGCTTCATACTACCTTTTCAGGTTTTCACTGTGTGATCGAGTCTTTTTTACTCTCTGAAGTATATTAGAAAAATTATTATGTAACATTAAATATTATGGTTGAGAAAATATAAAATAATAAAACATTTTCTAAATGCATATGCATTCTTAATTTAGCAGTACTTCTAGGATATAATTTGATGGGTTTACTGCAGCTGGAAAATTATGTAAAGTGATTTGGAATCCAGTGAAAATACCACATTCCTGGCTGCCATTCCCCATTCCTATTGGCTGGAATAGAGTAGCAGGCTCCAACTGATATATTAGTGAAACTACACTTGCAACCCAGAAAACAGAAATTTTATTTTGAGCTGATTAACAAAATGCTTCTGTGAGTTAGAATGGGCACTCTATGGAAGAGATGAGTACTGAGACTTTTCCTCACTGGCTCCCTATCACTTCGTTCATGCTCTCTGGAGCAGTACAAATCCAAAAAGAATAGTTAAGACTACAGCGATATTCACACTTTCCACCATGTCTTGATACAGATTCTGAAGCAGGCAGTCCTGCTGACAATATGGTGTACAAATACTCAAAGGTTAGGCCTTATTGTAATAATTTATTATTTATTAAAAGATGGTGAGGCGCAACCTGACTGTACTGGGAACTGTTATGTTCCCTGTCATACCCTGTGAGTACAAGGACCCAAGCACCACTTTTGTCAAACCAATTAGTAGAAGGGGCAAGTTATGGAGTGAGAGAGATGCTTTCTAGAGCATCATTGCCTAGAGACCTTTTTAGAGCCTTTTAGCTTTTCTATTCCATATTAGGAGATTTATGGGCTTATCAGAAGTTTCTGTATTGCTTTCAATGTGTCTGAGATCAGTCCCTAATAAGGACAGTATATGCTCCTGAAGACAGTCTGATCTGATGATATTCTTCCAGCCTCAATCTATGAGTACTATTTGATCCTAGTACTGTACTCAGCCTTGACTTCCTAAACTGCTGGCTTCCCACTGCAAACTGGCAGAGCATGTGAGCATAGGAAAACATTTACAGCCTACAGTAATTACTCCTGCTGCTGTACTTGCTGATAAGTGCTCAGCGAGAAAACATGAAATTATTATAGAATCATAGAAGCATTTAGGTGGGGAAAAACCTTTAAGACCATCAAGTCCAATCATTAACCTAACACTGCCAAGTCCACCACTAAACTGTGCCCCTAAATGTCACAGCTACATGTTTTTTAAATACCTCCAGTGATGGTAACCCAGCTAGTTCCTGAGCAACCTGTTCCAATGCTTGACAACTGTTTAGGCGAAGAAATGTTCCCTAATGTGCAATCTAAATCTTTCCTGGCACGACTTGAAGTCATTTCCTCTTCTATCACTTGTGACTTGGAAGAAGAGACCAATACACACCTAGCTACAACCTCCTTTCAGGTAGACAGTGATAAGGTGCCCCTGAGCCTCCTTTCTTTTCAGACTAAGCAACCCCAGTTCCCTCAGCCACTCCTCATAAGACTAGACCCTACACCAGCTTCATTGCTCTGCTTTGGAAATGCTCCAGCAGCTCAATGCTATAGTGAGGGGCCCAGACCTGCCTCACCAGTGCACTGAAACATTGCAGCTGTGTATAACATCTTTTCCCTATGATACATAATATTTGAGGTACAAAGAAGATTATGATAACTGTATATATGTAACCATAAAATACTTAAACCCAAACTGAATGCAGTGAAATCTTGGACATCTACATCACACATAGGATTTTTTCCAAGCTGTAGAGTGATGAAGTCACCTGGAAATAACCCTGTTCTTACAAGAACTAAAAGTTAATATTTTTAGAAGCTATTTTAATATGACCTAGAGCCTAGAGCCTCTATTTTGTGAGGTGTGAAGGCAGCTGGTCGAAACAGGAAGACTGAAAGGATAGCAGTATGAAAGCATGACTGCTACATTCTGATAAAAGTTCTATATGTTTGTAGCATTTGATGAATTATACATTAAAGAAGATATTGATGTTTCTGGTTTAACAATTCCAAGATGTGGAATTCAGCAGAACCTACCCATCTGAAAGGAATTATGAAGTTTCCCATCTAGTGAATCATCTTTGTAATGACATGAGACATAGCAGAGCAAAATATTTGCAACAATAGCGCTAGCACACACACAAAATCTATTTACATCATTGTAATATCAACTAAGTTGAAACTTGTTTTTTATTAAGATAGCTATAGTAAAGCTATATTTAGAACTCCAGGAACAATAATTCAAACTCATTATCTCACTACTGTACACAACAGGTACAATTTTTCTGCTTGCTCTGTCCGTCAAGATAACTGCATAATATTCACCATGTTCTGAAATGCATTCCTTTCATAAATCCGTATTTCACAGCATGATCTGCCCTTCCACCTAAGAACATTTCTCAAAATCTTCCTGGATACAAAGGGAATGGATTTGCAGCTGTTACAAAAACAGCAGCCTTGCCAAACTGTTAGGGGGCAAGGCTGTTTGCTCCCTTTGGACCATTTCAGAAGAAAAGAACACATGTCGCACTGCTACAAAGTGCTCAACCTCCTGAACGACGCTCATGCAATTTGCTAACAATAAATGAACAAGGAACATATTTGCACAGCTTATTAGGATCAGTACTATACAGAGCTGTGAGCCTACTGAGAGCCAGGTACTCCCACTCACTATGCAATTCTAATGAAGGCACTAGACAAGTAATGAGCTTCACCAGAGCATCGACTTGTCTTAATTACTACCGACTGGCATGTGATTACTACAGAAACTCTCATACCCCGCAAGATCTGGGTTCATTAGAAGTAGAAAACTATCTTTCCAAACACACATATGCACACAAACACAGAGCTCATGTTTCAAAGTTGAACACTCCCTCTTTGGACTCCTTGGGCAATCTTCATTTGGACACCTTGTGTCTGTGCATCATGTCACTGGCATAAATTGCATAGTCATGTAATCATGTACTCTTTGATTTCTGATGAGATCCCCACGTTTTCAGCCCACACTAGAGACAACGATCATATAGTAAAGAGCTATTTAGTATTTGTGTTGCTTTCACTGTGTGGCTCATGTCTGTTACAAGAAAATGCTACCCTCATTCTAATTCAGTAGTATTATCAACAGATAATTGTGGGCTGCTTATCATACTGATGTCACAAATACTAATAAAACTATTTCGTAGCATGCTGATGAGATACATTCATTCTCGTTTTATGGATATAACTGAATCACAGGGAGCAAGGCAAGAAATTTGTATTAACTAAACCTTCTTACACTAGTCCGTCAATTATTGTTTCCAATTAACTGGCACAAAATGAGCCCAAAACTTCATTAAAGCTCCTTGGTATGACCACATTAAGAGAGTCACACCTGGCTCTTTTGTCTATTCTAGTAAATTAAGCAAGCCCTGGAAAGCTGCTGGCACTAAAGGCAGTTGGCACAGAAAGCTTGCATCCTCACCAGCAAAGCCCTCTTGCCTCTAGCATGGCCCTGGGTGTGGGAATGGTCTCTGGAACATTTTAACAGCAAACCATGCCAGCATGCTTCTGGGAAGGGTGCTGGCTAGGCCACATCAGCTCTGGGCAGGGAAGGTGTTAACAGTTTGCTAGCACAGGCATTTCTGTCCCCTGCCCAGCAATGCTCCCAGGCCCACAATAGGTATAGGTTTCATCAGCAAAATCACCTTCTTGCCTTTTATTTCCTCTTCTTAAAGGCACTTAAAAGGACTTGCAGAAGACAGCTTGCTATATAGAAACCATATAATTTTGCTTAGCATTTTTACTGGTGTTGTCCTTACCCACATCTATAAAAATGAAACACTGTAGAACTGAAATACCCATTGTACAGCATTTCAAGGTAATAATAGGAGATATCAGCTACATTTAAATGGCTTGTCACTCCAACACATTTTATGTCTGAATAAGAACAATTATTAACGTAAAAATGTAAAATGGATTACTACACTGAGCAGAAGATAAGCCTGAGGCACAAAATCCAGATTTATTCACTTCCATATTCCTTAAAAAATCCCCAAACAAACAACAAAACAAACAAAAAAAACCCACCACAACAAAACAAAACCAAATGGATTGCTGCATGCATGCATGCTTAACAGCTAAATTTATCACATCATCAGACTGATGGGCTAAGGGGAATCATAGAATCATACAATAGTTAGGGCTGGAAAGGACCTTAACATCATCCAGCTCCAACCCCCCTGCCATGGGCAGGAACACTTCCCACTAAATCATGTCAGCCAAGGCTATGTCCAACCTGGCCATGCACACTGCCATGGATGGAGCATTCACAACTTCCTTGGGCAACCCATTCCAGTGCCTCACCACCCTAACAGGAAAGAATTTCTTCCTTATATCCAATCTAAACCTCTCCTGTTTCAGTTTGAACCCATTACCCCTTGTTCTATCACTACCGTCCCTAATGAAGAGTCCCTCCACAGCATCCCTATAGGCCCCCTTCAGATACTGGAAGGCTGCTATGAGGTCTCCACTCAGCCTTCCCTTCTCCAGGCTAAACAGTCCCAACTTTCTCATCCTGTCTTTCTATGGGAGATGCTCCAGTTCCCCTGATCATCCTCGTGGGCCTCCTCTGGACTTGTTCCAACAATCCCATGTCCTTTTTATGTTGAGGACACCAGAACTGTACACAGTACTCCAAGGAACTTTTTAATGCAACATCCAGATAAAAGATTAGAATGTAATTTAGTCTTCTGGGAGATAACCTTTTTTATACATAAGCAAATGTGTGGCCAATCAGTATGAAAATTGCAAATAATTTTTAAGCAAGTATTATTTTAAAAAACAATGAATCCTCCCCACCTCAGTTCTGAGGTATGTGTGCTCTTGCGTGAAAAGAAAAACATGCATATTATGGTCATATGGGTATCCTGAATGGTATTTAGCGTTTTCTTTTTATTTTAACAGCAATACTTACTTATTTCCCTGCTTACTTTTAACAGTTGCAGCCCTTATGTGGCATTTTCTTCTATTGAATCCTCAAATGTCTAAGTTTGTAGAATCTGTGTTATCTCATTTGTAATGTTAATGAGTCAGTTATCTTTTTGTTTGTTTGTTTGTTTGTTTTGATTTTGTTTTTGTTTTTTTCTTTTTTGTTTTATTCCTTGCTATCACCTTACTGAAACTGGTATTTTATACCACAATGATTTTCTTTTTCCTGTGAAAAATAAAAATGCTTCTATGCCATATTTCAAAATTTTGGGAATGGAGATTTGTGGCTAGATACTTTGTCTTACTGATTTATTGCTCAGAATAAGA
Organism: Agapornis roseicollis; assembly: GCA_002631895.1. Classification (NCBI taxonomy): domain Eukaryota; kingdom Metazoa; phylum Chordata; class Aves; order Psittaciformes; family Psittacidae; genus Agapornis; species Agapornis roseicollis. The sequence continues at coordinate 493,101 of NDXB01016954.1, forward strand.
AAGTATCTGAAAGAAAACATCTTAAAAATGAAAACTTTAAAATATGAAACAATTAAAATTATGCATAACAAAAAAATCATCATAAATGTCAAAATTAAAATGTTTAAAATGCAGAATTTTAGTATGTATTCTCCAGAAGTTAATTTTACACTGTTTTCAAGGTATTCATTCAAATCTGAATATGTGGATAACAAGGATAACGTTGGATGGTGTTTTTTCAGTATTTTAAAATCCTCATATTAGAGCTAAAGGTACTCTTTAGGATTTTGTTTTAACATCAGCATCCACATATACAACAATTCAAACATCACACAAAATAGAATAAGCATAACCTAATGTGAGAAAACAAATGAAAAAGAAAACTTCCTTTGCATCAAATAACCCAGGTACAGATTCCCCACTGCTTGCATAAGAGCTTTAACTTTACAAATACAGCAGAATATGATGCTATGAGATGCAAAATACTGCTATGCTCTGTGCAGAAGTACAAAAGTCTATACGAATTGCAATGCATTGGAAAAACAAGGTAATCATTTTATTTCATTATGGAAACAAGAGAAGCAGCAGCAAGCACTTGCTGAATTAGGTGCATTGGTCCTTATTAGTTGTCTATTAACTGTCAGAGAGCCAAACCTTCAAAGAGCATCCATGCACACAGAGGTATTTCTAATGCCAGTTTTACTACCACAGTAAGGAATTTACTGTATTGAAATCTAAGTTCACATCTATTTGGATTTAAAAATAAAAGATTTCCCTATTGACTTAGCGTTACTTACACATGCTGTAATATCCTAGGATCTTACAGTGAAATGACATTAATTATTTCACAAATAAGGTACATATAAATTACAACATGATCTTTAAACATCTAAAGGTTGGAGTTCTGAAATGGTTGTACAGGGCAAGAAACCTAAGTTGTTTTAATGATTGTCAAAAGCTTATAAAAGGGACTAGATAAAATAAATAGGAGAAGATATGAAGACAAAACAGACTAATGTGGGATTTAGGAAAACATTTAGCTGTCTTTGAAAAAATAGAGTGAGAATACCATGAGGAGGGGCATTGCTGACTTGGAAGACAGCAATGAGCCATTTAAGACAATCACTTGTCCTGCCTTCTCCAGCTCTTAGACACGCATATATGTATCATGGCCAGTCACTTTGAAATTTTGGGATAAAGAACAGCTTTTTTTTTCACAGGTTACTGGCAGAATCCAGACTGGTTTATTTTAATTGCTTTTTTCTTCCCTACCCATTAGTATACCTGCTAATAACACCCACAAATATTGTTTATCAAATGAGTTGGTACTATACAGAAGAGAATTTGGCAATTCCCTCATTCTCTGTAGTGTATTTTTAAACAGAATACAGAATCCTTTCATGCAGCCTTCTCTATTACAGAAATATATGTCTGAGCATTACAAAGGCTACAGAAGAAAAACTTCAAGCTAAGGATGTGTTAGAGTCTATACAGTTGGGCAATGACACTGCAGTAATAACATATTACCAGTGGTGCTCTCTGTAGTTTTATCATCATATGAATCTGACATAAATTATTCTGGCACCATATTAATCAGTAGGAAGGAGCAGGTTTAATCTTGCACTGGAAAAAATCTTTAAATTAGGGTTTGGATTATACCCAACATGAGGTTCTTATTAGTCAGTTTTTCTGTAGTCTGTTCAGACTAAGTAGAAGTATACACTCTGCTAAATTGCGTCCAACCACAAATGCTGTAAATTCAAATCTGTTTTGAGTAACAAAATTACTCACAGGCCAATGAACTTTTGCCCCTGATTGAAACATCCAGAAGTTTTGCCTTTTGTCTCTATAGGAACTATAGAAACTTTTTTCCTTCAATTGATATAACTTTATCTACTAAACAAACTGTCGGTGATTGGTAGCGCTACTTATCTTTGACTTGATAAAGACATCTTAGCCACTGCTGGGCCCCCTTCCTCAGCTCTTTAGATCAGGTAAGGAGGGAGATGAAGGGGTGAAGGGGGCTGCTCCCCTCAATCGATGCTCCAGTTCCTCACCCTCCACTTCCCTAGAAGTTTCTTTCTGTTTCCAGTTCCACCCTATAAGATCACCAAATAGTGACTGGAAATCACTGGAAATTAGTCTTGTGCTGATTTGAATCAGCTCTGCTGAACTTCCACACTGAGACCACCAAAAGCAGCCTGCATTTTCTCTAAGACAGAATGGGCAAAAGGTACCTATGCGGAGATGTGAAAGACACTGGCATTTTACTCTATGGTTTTAATATGGTCATAATTAAATTGACTAGATTTTCACTGGTTGCAAACCTGAGGTATTCTTTCCCTGTATGTTGTCCACCTGCATGACACTGACTATTGCTACAACTAAGTAGTGAATCAATTTTCTAGTGAGGAGCAGAAAGACATCAAAGACAAAAATTGTCAGAGGACACTTAAGTGTGGTGAAAACTTTTTACTCTTTTCACTGAATTTCCAAACAGAATTCAAACCAGACAAGCACTGCCAAAACTGCTGCCTTTCTGCTGTTACTTTACTGGAAACAGAGAATTGTGTAACTTTATCACAGTACCACACAAGTGTTTTCTAAAAGCATGTTTCTCCACAGTCACAATTTTGCCTTTCTCCTTCCAGGAGAATTCTCCAATATATGCTGGGTGCTATCATCTTTGGCCATGAAAACAGACTCAGTGACATTGCTTGTTTAAGCCACCTAACAGCATCTGAAGAAAGTAATGTATACTGTAGCATCATGTAGCTAGCAAGGCAACTGGACTAAAAATAGAGACAAGCAAAGCAGAAACATTTATGTTTGTTGACTTTGTACTGCCATGGACTGTTGCCTTCTTTATCCTGGAAAAAAAAATAGGATGTCAGACTTTTTTAAGGCTACATCTTAACAGGAGAAGTAAATCTAGAGCAGCAAAACTAGTGATGTCCTCAAAGGTGTGTCCCATACTTGAAGCTCCCCCTCACATCTCATACTCCCTGTAACACAATATCCTTTGCTGTACCCCACCCACGCCTTTAGCGGTAAATCAGTAGTATTGGGAAAATCTCTAGCTTTCAAACTAGGTGGCACAACTTCCATCATGTCAGTAGAGCAAGCCCTACCAAGCAAGGTGGCCAAAATCCAACTGCCTATTGGCAATGGTCTTTGGCTAGCACTTCCATGCCTCAACAGGGCCCAGGGATTGTTTTATAGAGGGCTCCTTATCATGGTCCTCAGCTATGCCAGAGACTGTTCCTGTAGTTGCAAAGACCATCTTATACAAGCATGTAGGACCACAGCCTGGCACCTACTCTTCAGGATAATCCATTAGGATAGATGTAACCTCTGTACTTCTCAGTTCTCTTGCTCTCCCAAGTGTTTGCTACAAGTCCTTGACTGCTAACGATGTGCTAATCAGGAGCTATTCATCTTCAAAGGGTGAGCCTAAGATCCTCTGTTTCTCTCATGAAGACCATAATAAATGATTTTTGGTGTATGATTAGGAGGTGTATTTGTGAGACTTGTATGGAACTGATAACTCCATGCATACTTTTACAGGTAACATCTGCTCGAACGTCCAGCCATTTCTGTAGCTTTAAAAGTTGAAGCTTCATAGCAACTAAGAATAATAATGTTTTGATGAAGCAATGTTTGCCTGAATGGATGTTATATATGTTTCATTCAGTGAACATCTGTAAAGAGCCTGTTATTTGAGAGATATTTGATACGCAAAATGCCTTTGTTCTTCTGAAAACCTCATGAGGTCCCTAGTGTTTTAGGAAAATTCCTCCTGACCCACTTCTTCATCTGTCAGCGACTTCATGCTTTTAAAACTCAAGGCCTATGTGGCTAAGGGTTTTAAAGCCTATTTTAAGAAGTGACATTAGCACTCACATCCCACTGCATTTTGGTGAAACCTAGTGTCCAATTTTCAGGAAACTAGGTTCATATTGATTCAGAAAGGTATCTAGCAAAGAGCATGAAAGCACTTGGACTTAGTGTGAATTAGGCACCTAGAGTACTTTATCAATTTTAGACTACAAGAAGGGTATTATCTGAACCTGTTGGAGCCTTCAGGATCCATAGTGCTTACGTTGCTTTGAAAATGGAACTAAGGCTGCAATGATGTTTAAGTAATTTTGGAAATGCTGCCCTTCATCTTCTCACACATTGCACTTTTCTCTAACATAGATTTGCAGCAAAACAAAAATAATAATTTCAGATCTCTTTACTGTTGTTTATTCCCCTTGGGCTCAAAAGTAAAATTTCCACTGAAACCTGTGAGGTATCTAACTTTGAAATCAACCCTAAAAAAAAGTTACACAGAACATAACTGAGTTGTGTGGAATTCTAGAAGATTTGTTGAAAACATCTCTAAGGAAAACATGCCAGTATATATCCACAGTAATTGCAAAAACATTATTGCTTCATTATTGAATTCTGCCATTAGTTTGTATGTAATTCCATGTGATTTCTGCACACTTGAGCAGAGTCCTCTGAAGTTTAATCCTTTTTATCATGCTAACGTGCTTCTCACATGTGGTGATAATCTATGCTAACATGAAACTGTATTCATTATTACAGAACGTTCTTGGTAGCAACTTGGTGACCTTCCTTCACTGCCTGTATTTGATAACTATCAGAATAAACCTCATCTAAAGTAGGAAAATTCTGTGAGTCAAAGGTGGTAGTGAAAATCTATGTGTATATGTTATTAGATAGTTGTGTTTCCTGTAAAATAATCCATGACAACTTTTATATATAGAGATAAATCTTGTCATCATTCCAACAGACTTGCATAGAAGTCAAGTAAGGTGCTGCAGGACAAAGAGCATGTGCTGCAGAAAATGCCAGGGGAGAGGTGTGGGATGAGTTACACCGTGAACAAGAAGTTAAAGGAGAAAGGAAAAAGGAAAAAGCCTATAAAAAGAGGAAGGCAATACTGAATGTTGCCTCCCACTGGGATCTGCATTTGTTAGAAGTGGATGGCAGCACTGCAGCCACCTCGTTTCGCAGTGATTAGGAAAACAGGAACTGCAGTGCTGAGGGAGCACCCTGCTTCCAGTCATGTTGCCCGCCTGCTCAGTGCCAACAGGACACTCCCACTATCCCTCTTACATATGTTCTTGTCACGGCACTCTGGAAGTCCCCTCCTTATGGATAGTGTTGCACAGTCCTGCCTGTCACTGCCTGTCCTGCATGCTCTGCTACCATCACCACGGCACTGGGAAATGCATTTACATTTAGTTTGCACTGGCAGAAGTACAGATGGAAGTTGAGAATAACACATATTGGCAGTCTGAGAGTGACATTTTATTTAACTGACAAGAAAATGCACAGGGGTTGGTGGGGGCTGTACCGACGATGAGATTGGAGCTGCCAACTATGGCTATGTTCAAATTTTCTCTTGTCCCAGCACAACTGTTGATTGGCAACAGCTCAGACTTAACAAATAGCATAGGGGTGGCACAGCTGTTCCCAAATGTTAAAAGCTATTGCAGGAGAACCTTTGTTTTTGCCCTGTTGGTAGCGACACAAAGTATGTTATACACATATACACACATATGTGTTCTCCATTATTTTTTACTTATTAATTTATATATAACAGGTTCACCTCTTTCACTTCAATTATGACCTTTAGTATTCTCTAGAGTAACAAAAAGCATATAAACACCTTATAAACTTTTGTAGCTCTGAAAATAGATGTAACACTTATTCAGTCTGCCCTATAATTCATAAGATCTCTATTAAGGAATGCTTTAAAACAAAAGTAGAGAATTATTTGGGCCCAAATGGCCAGATACGTAGAAAGTGCTGGGTTAGTAGGACCCCACAAAACCAAAACCAAATCCAAAACTGCATAAGTACGTATTAATCTTATGTCATTATATGCCTAGGAGCACTAGAAAACCTCCCTTCCCACACTGATGCATGTCTTGCAGTCTGTGTGCTGGAACCCACTGGTAAGCATCACAGCTGTGTAAGCAGAAGGCACAAATATAGCCAGGCTTGATTAGGACCTGGAGGCATTTCATTTTGGAATCTGATTCCTATCACAGGACAGCTCTCCCAGTAGGATCCATGCACTGGGGACTTCCACCAGCCTCCACGAGAAGTCCCATGCTGCCTTCACTATGAAGGCTGGCTGCCTCTGCCTGCACATCACAGGCAAAAGGGGAATTAAACCTATCCCGAGAAGACCCATCTTCTGGATGAGTCTGCTGTTTAACATAGCAGAGATGTGAACATTTCCACATGAGAGCAGCCCTGCGGAGAAGGACTTGTGGGTGTTGGTTGACGAGAAAATGAACATGAGCCGGCTTCAGTGTGCGCTTGCAGCCCAGAAAGCCAACCATATCCTGGGCTGCATCAAAAGGAACATGAACAGCAGGTCGAAGGAGGGGATCCTGCCCCTCTACTCTGCTCTCGTGAGACCTCACCTGCAGTATTGTGTGCAGTTCTGGTGTCCTCAACATAAAAAGGACATGGAGCTGTTGGAAGACAGGCTGGGAAAGTTGGGACTGCTTAGCATGGGGAAGAGAAGGCTGTGTGGAGACCTCATAGCAGCCTTCCAGTATCTGAAGGGGNCAGGCTGGGAAAGTTGGGACTGCTTAGCATGGGGAAGAGAAGGCTGTGTGGAGACCTCATAGCAGCCTTCCAGTATCTGAAGGGGGCTATAAGGATGGTGGGGATAGACTATCCATTAGGGACTGTAGTGACAGGATAAGTGGTAACAGTTTAAAACTTAAACAGGGAAACTTCAGATTGGATATAAGGAAGAAGTTCTTTACTGTAAGGATGGTGAGGCACTCCACTTCAAATTCTATGATTTTCAATGTACAGTCTTCTTGCAGTTTACTCCTCTTTACAGCAAGAATGACAGGGTTCTGTTAACACAGTGCTCAGCTAGCCTTTTCAAATCTCAGCTGGAAGAAAATATCACACATGGTCATATACACAAACCTCAGATCATCTCAAAGCCAATGCCACTGACTGCAGTGCAGCATATACAGATTAAATTTGTCCATATCATAGAATCACAGAACAGTTAGGGTTGGAAAGGACCTTAGGATCATCTAGTTCCAATGCCCCTGACATGGGCAGGGACACCTCACACTAAACCATGCCACCCAAGGCTCTTTCCAACCTGGCCTTGAACATCGCCAGGGCTGGAGCATTCACAACTTCCCTGGGCAGCCCATTCCAGTGCCTCACTACCCTTACAATACCACTTCAAGGTGAATTTAGTCACTCTTTTCACTGACTGGATTTTAAAAGGGCCTTAATTCTCTATGATTCAGGGGTTTAGATATTTTCTACATGGGGTTTCTTTTGACTCATTATCTAGTAACCTTTGAAAAATTCTGAGAGATGCATTCACTTTCACTGATTCTTATCTATTAACAATGACCAGTGCCTAAATTTAGAATATGATAATCTGTTTTCTATGGCACTGAAAAGGCTAATCATATAAGGAGATCCAGTCTGAGAGGAAAAACTGAATTACACTTCATAATCTCCTAGGGCCTTATTATGTATATCAACAGTTTAATTAAATAATTTGGTTACTACTTTCTTATCATTTCAGAAGATAAAAATGACAGTGGGGTAATAAAATTCTTCATTTATTTGACAGTCGCAATCTGCAAGCAAGCAACTCAATGGCAGCATGATAACCTTTTGTATTTATATACCTTTTTTTTTTTTAAATGAACATATCAAAGTCACCTTAATTCCATTAATGGTACTGCTTGAAATTATATAGTACATATAATTATGGAACAATTGGGTTTTTTTGTAATTAAAATATCTACAGCTATTTAAACTACACATTTTCCACATGCCCTGTCAAGCATACTCTTTCTATGTATATGCTGGAAAATCAAATTCTTCTTCCTGCGCATGTATTTTCTAACATGCAGGTTTTATTACGTGGTGATGTAATGGGATGAAAGGGCTACCCATACCATATATGAACAAATTGTTGCCAACAAATCCTGTGTAATATATCCAGGTCTCCTGGATATCACATGAAGGAAAGGTCTGTAATATAATTAGATTTCTAAATCACTTTATGATAGTTTTTGCTATTGTCCTGGGTTCAGCAGTTGCAGTCAGTTTTTCTTCTCTTTAGTAGCTGTGTTTTGA
>NDXB01016955.1:0-55934 GCA_002631895.1 Agapornis roseicollis
GTCAAAACACAGCTACTAAAGAGAAGAAAAACTGACTGCAACTGCTGAACCCAGGACAGCCCCACTTGCCCAGATCCTAGGTAGCAGGCAGTTGATCCTAGCTTTCCTTCTGCCTTTATGGGAATGTGGCCTATGTTCACCAAATTACTTCGGAGTGAGTTTCAGAGCGCTCCATGAACTTGCTCAACTGAAGTGTTAAGAAGGAAACCAGCAACTAAAGCACAACTATCACTGCAGCCTGTTCATAACCTATGAGGGGGGATTCACCATATTCAAACGACCCTTTGGTCATGAAAACTGCAGCCCATCTCTTAGCAAAGAGGTGAAGTCAATTATATGTACTTTGTTGCCATGCTGTGGCAAAGAAGGGTAGGCTAAAACAAGCAAAGGTCCCAGGATGTTGGAAACCACTGGGTGCCCTGGAACAAGCTAAAATCAGGAAATACAAGGATAACCTCTGGATCAAAGGGTATGGATCCAGGTTGCCAAATAAAGGGGTGATTATGTGAGCAGTTAAGGAGGGATTAAAATTGTAGGTGATAATAGTAAGCAGCTGGAAAGCGAGGTAATAAAGAGCCAGAAATGAAATAAAAGGCAGGTGGAAAAAAAGAAAGGCTTGATGGGAATCCTACCCCAATTAAAGATATGGAATGAAATGCTCTAATGTGCCTATATACCAGTATGAATTGATGCACGCTGTGAGACGCTCTGACTCCAACAGATGCCCCAGCTTCTTCCACATTTTCCTGCTTTCTGATACGAGCAGCCTCTCAACCTCTGCTACATAGATCCAATACACAAGGAGATTACACAGGAAGATGTCTCTACAACTCTCAGATGTCTCCATCTGTCTGCCTTCCTTCTGTGGAGACTGTGGTCCTCCACTTGCATCCGTTTGCAGACATAGTCCCCCAAGGATTCACACTGCAGCACAAGGCAGTCATATCTGAAAAAGCTGCCCTGGTCATTGCCATTACATTGTAAGTAATGCTGCCAATGGAGAGCTCTCTCTTTAGGGCTAGATTCCTTCCCTTATGCAAGCACTATTGCTCCCTATAATGACCTCTTAAGTACCTTCTGCCTGCTTCAAGGCAATGCCATACCTCTCTCACACAACATAGAATGATAGAACCATCGAATGGTTTGGGTTGGAAAGGACCTTAAATTCCAGCCCCTGTTTTTATGTGCTTTGCAGGAGCTCCTTCCTCTTCTGCCCATGTCCCCAGAGCTGCAGCAGGGGCAGAGCAGACCCATCTCACAGGGGCATGGTTCTCATTTCCTAGGCAAAGTCAGCAGTAAATTGCTCTGTCATGGTCTGAAAAGTCCAATTAGACATCCATGGGAGGAGACAATGCAGGGCTGTTCTTGTCCAGGGAAGCCCTGAGCAGAGCTGCAAGGGGAGAAATGCTTCTGAGGGTGGTTGGGATTTGATTTTTAAGTGGCTGTGTTAAGATCATGCCTTTGGGATTTTAACACTTGTTCCTCTGTGCCAGTTACATCACTCTCATTCTTTATGCAGAGCTCTGAGTATCTGTCACTGGCATCACCTCCAACTCACTGAATGTCCAGGAACTGCTGCAGTCAGTGTTTGCTTGCTCACACTCCCGAACTAATCTGGTCATAAACTAGCCTCACAACTAGCATTTGATGGGGCAGTGGAATGAAGGTTTCCTAATGCATCTATTCCCAGAATGCCACATCTATTCCCATCCTGCCAACACTTAGCATACCACATCAGACCTTGCTGACTCTTCTACCTCATTCCTCAGAGGCACATAATCTGCCTGCAAAGTACTCCTAAACAGAGGAGAGAAAACAAGCTAAAGGAGGGAGGAAAATAGTTATACTTTGTGATGCTTTTCACTAGTATAAGCATTCAGGTACATCTGGCCTGGCAGCCCACTCCAGCTGTAAGCAGGTCCTCAGTTCTCTGTTTCTATTAGAAACACATCTTGGCTCCCCGTGGTTATTGTTCTTGGGAGACCTTTGGCAGCATTCATTGAGAACAAGAGACATTACAACTGTTCTAGGGTGTATTATAGCGGCACAAGGGAACAGGTCAAGGTTAGGGTATGGTTTATTCCCTTCCATGGGACGAGTCAGGGTTGGATACATCCCACCACATTGGGATACAAATGGATAGCTGAGTGAATCCACAATTTGGACCCTTTGGGACTGCTTTTTCCCAGCCCCTTGACCTCAAGAAGCCCATACAATCCTCTGTTCAAACTGGCTCTGTATCTCAAATGAACTGCATGATCCTTGCCAATCAAAGCGCTTCAGACTTTGCACAACAAAAGAGGAACAAAAGGAAAGAGCTGGGCTCACCGAACTGCTCGAGAGAGAAGGTTGAAATACCATCTCCCCCTTTAGTGCCCAGGATAGCTACACTCCTTTTCTCCCCCACACAGCGACTACTGCAAACTATAGAAGCCTAAAGCAAATAATTGCCCATTTTGCAATGATTTTACATGAGATTTGGGCACCTCCCTCCTCAGCCTCCTTTGAACACAGCACCTGGCCCTTGCCCCCGGAGCAATTACGTTATCCTGTGGGACTGCCAGCTGCCTCTGTCTCCTTCCTGCTCTGTGTCTGCTCTCCCCTCTCTCCCCTTCCTTGCAGCCTGCTGCATCTCTCCATCGCAGGTGAGAGGCTGCCTGAACAACAGGGAGCAAGCCTGGGAGAATGGTTTTTAAACCCATTAAGGGAGTCACCTAGAGTTTTATGGGGCTCTGGTTTTAAAGCTCAGGAGAGCTTGCATTTGATGTGGAACATACAGCCTGCAGGCCCCATTTCACTGAGTGTTCACCTTTTACCCCACGCTGCCATGCTACTTGCCAGTTATCACTTTGCTTTGATGTTTCCCATGCTAACACTGACAATGCCGATGGAAGAAATCTCAAGAGATGCTCCATTATGGAAACAAGACACAGAGACGCAGCTGATGGCTTAAGATCATAAACATCCTCAAGGCAAACAGGGAAATGTTCCTACTTTAAAGGTTCTTTGGCTTTTCTACTTGTCAGCTCCCCAGTTTCAGCCGGGAGCAATTTGCTGCAATGCTAATTGTATGTTTTCCCTGAGCTGTGCAAAGTTATAGGCCAATTATTTTTCCTCCACCTCTGTGATGCATGTGGATTGCTGAAAAAAGGCATGAAGGAAGAAGCCAATTCTTTTTGACCAAGCAACAAATCAGCATCGTTCCTTGAAGTCAATGAAGAAAACACCTTTATCAAAATATAAGCAAGGAAATGCAGGGTAGAAGCAGTTTTGTACTGCCATTGCTTTCAGCAGGAAAAGAGTTAAGCTGATGCCAAACACCTCTGGAGATGAGGAAGCATGAAGCAACTTTGCAGCTAAGCTACATACGCATTCTCTCTGTTGTTTAAATTACAGAGCAGTTGCATGCACACTGGCTGTAAGAGAAACATCTGCTGTGTTTATAATCCCAAAATGTTAATATCCTTATAATTTAACTTTCAGTTTCTGCAATGCATTCCTTCTGAGTAACAAGAATACAATTTCACTCACCTCAGAAGTCTGGAAAGTCTACGTTTTCCCATCCTAGGATCCTTTGAGACACAAAAGAGGGTCTCAGCTTCAGAGAAGATCTGATCCATAGAATGAAGGTGTATTTGCAGAATTAGCCGGGATATCCACCCCATTTCATAGCTTTCATTTTGAGAAAGACAATCCTGGGCCTTTGCACAATACTGGGAAGCCAATTCCTTATTCTGAGTGAGAGCCCAGGTGTGGTCTAGGAGAAGAATCAGAATTGCAATTGTTGTGATGGAGATGGGAGGGAGAAGTGCTGTGAATATCTCATAGGTCCACCATTAAGGTCTGTGAACTGGAGTCTCCCAAATCTGTTTCCTTTTACACTAAGTGTCCTCAGCTACTCTGATTTACAGCCAAAGCTAAGTGGACATTTATGACTGCATAGAAGTATGGTGCAGATAGTCCAAGGGTCACCCAGAACATGGTTCTTGCAAATTTAGGTGATCTAGAAACTAAAGCAAGCATATGGATTATGCTGTCATGTATGCAAGCCTCTTTCCCACATTGTCCCCAGACATTCCTGACTCCCATCACATTGCATCCTGATCACCCAGGGAATAGGAAAAAAACCATGTAGAGCCCTATTTTCACAATAGACACAGGCTACTTACTAGAAAACAGTCCCATCAGAAGCAAACAGTATGTGGTTATAGTGCAAGCAAACAAACTGCCTGCAACAGTGCCAAAGAAGAATGATAGGAGGAATCAGTGCTATTAAATATGGGCAAAGATCTAATAGCAGAAAGGATGCTCTCAAAAGGACAAGGCTGAAATCCCTTTGCTGTAAACAACACCAGGAGAGGAAGAAAGGCCCAGATAATAAAACCTTCAACACTTGGCCAATGCAAGACTGTTGATCAGACGTCTGAGAAGTCATACTTGTATTGCAGTACCAAACAGCACCATCATGACATAGAATGATAGAACAGTTAGAGTTGGAGAGGACCTGACACTGCTTCTTGGTTCATTACAATGCTCTGTTGGCCATTACTTGAGCCCCAGTAAGGACATCTTTTGGAAGTGAAGGGAAGAGAACATGTCCATCCTATAACCCCCTAGCATTTCCACCCAGAGATACTTTCCAGGTGAGAGACCAGGGTCTCCAGCTATGTTGGTGCAACCCTGTTGTATTCAGAGATATTTTGCTGATGTGTATCTCTTACCCTGGTAATTCCTTGGCATTTCCTTTAAGACCACAAATCACTTGCTTCTTCACTGTGATGACTCACTACAAAAAGCAGCAGTCAGCCAAGTTCAGAGAAGTGACTTGGAGGTGAAAAGCTCCTTAACCTACTTTGAAAACTCCACAGCCCTAAACCTCACCATCCAAGAGACAACAGTTATGTGCAGCCTATAGATCACAATAAAAGCAAGCAGGCCAAAGACCTATCAGCTCTTTTATGTGTACTTGGCAAGGTTACAAGACAACAAATTCACTTCCCTGGGACCTTTTACTCTTCTATAAATGCCAAGAGCCACATTTAAAAGTGAATTGGCAGATGCAATATTTTAGCGTAAGGAAATTTGTTTTGTTCCAGCAACAAGCAAACGTCTTCAGTCAGAAACAATGAAAGGGAGGGTAGATTTCCTCTGAAGCCAGCCAGGGCAGGCCAGGGGTACCTTCATGCAGAAAGAAAAGCCGGATCGTGTGAGGAACTACAAAGAAGTTCTGCAGAAAGCTGAATAACACTTTTTTGTCCGGAAAACCAGAAGTGCAGGCACTTTTGGAAGGCTATGGAATGTGTTACAAGTTGTAATCCTCCCAGCAGAACCTCAAAAGCCTTGGCTTGGTCTGCTCTTTTAAATTCAGAACTTGACAGCTATTTAACCAGAACCACAAGTGTTAGAGGTGGAAAAGGCCTAGGGATTATCTAATCTATTCCATGACTTGAACAGAGAATAGTAACACTAAATCTGTGCTGCGAAAGTGATGTGAAAATGTCTGCTGAAGAAAGGATCAGCAAAACTGGCGCTGGAATTCCAAGGAAGCACATTCCCCTTGTCTTGCAACTCATTAATTAATCTTTTAGCTTGAGTAGCTGCTGTGGTGTTACCCTTGACCCTTGAATGATGGCATTGGAATCTGTGCTGCTTTAAGGCTGCCAATGAATGCCCACACATGAAGAATTAATCTTTCCAAGTGGTGTAAACCCACTCAGCAGGTTCCCTGCTAGGGAAAAAAGGCAATGGCACTCATCCACCACCAAAACATGCATCTTTTATACTTTAATAGCAATGTTGCTTTGAGTCTTAAGAAACAAACTCTCTATAAATCACATCATAAAATATATCCGGACTGATTGTTTACAGGAAAGCTCAGCAATGTCAAGTTTGGGTGTGTGTGTGTGTGTGTGTGTGTGTGTGTTTGATTTTCTTTTGGGTTTTGGCTTTTTTTTTTGTGGTAATCTAACTTTTTAAGCCCTTTTCTTCTGATGCTGGAAGTAGGGCAGTTTATTGCGTGTGGATTAAAAGCCTTGCTCACAGTTTAAGTATTTGAAGGTGTGTCAGCCACTGGCAACTGAAGTCCCTTGTCACCCCCTCCCTGTTTTATTGGTATTAATATTGGTGCTTTGCAGGTCTGCTGTAAAATGGATGGGTTTGCTGAACTTTTCACCCTTCCTCTTCCACGGCGTTTGGAGCTTGCAGGGAAACAGCTCGGTGAAGTTACTTGTGCATGGGTTAAGAAGAGAAGGTGATCTAGGCCTTGACCCATGACTTTCTGAGCCTTCTGAATGATGGCTTAAAGATAACAACCTCTTTCTCCAGTGGGGCAGGCAGCAGGAGGGTTGGCTGGCAAAGGAAGAAAGGCAGAAGACCAACCCTGACATACTTCAAGGGAATAAAGCATAGAGCAAACCCCTCCAGACATCCACCTCTAAGGATGGTGCCCTTGCCTCAGTTTACTTAAAGATCTCTTCAAAAGAATCATGCCGGGACTGCAGCCAAGGAGCGCCATAAAATGAGATAATAGCAATAGGAGATAGAGTGAGAGCAAGATTCACACGGAGAAATCCATTCACCCCCTGGCTGCCCTCAGCAACAGGTAGACACAGGAAGACCATGCTGTTACCAGCTTACAGTGTCCCCATTGTCTTCCTGGATACACAAAAAACACACTGACAAAATCTCATTTCTTGTTTGATCCTTTCAAGTCCTTAAGCCACAAGTCTCCTGGAAGGACTCAACACTTTTCCTTGGATGTCCCACCAATGTCTTTTTGGGAACAAGGAGGCTTAACTCCACCTGGAAGTTCATTAAGGCAGAATCAAACTCATTTTCTGGGTCTCTCCCATTCCTCAGATCTTCAAAGGGGGAATGAAGCTTTGCATGCAAAGCAGATTTTGGGTATGCTGGAACATTTCAGTCAGGTGGCAGAAGGGGGCTTGGTAAAGACCACACACTGTAGCAACAAGGCAGCCCAACGCTGAAGCCCACAGAGTGCTGAAGTGGTCCGTAGCATGGATCTGAAGGCTTTGGCTTTAACATCTGTGCTAAATACAGACTGAACCAATGCTTCCACATGCAGAAGATCTGCAGGCAGATGGCTACCGCCTCTGGAGCATCCAGCAGTCCTTCCTCTGGCCTCGCCTTTGCGTGTCACTGTCCTTATCGAAAGGAGTAATGACACATCCCCAGCTGGAAAACAGGCTGCGTTGGCATCCAGCAGCCCAGATGCTTTGCTGAACTCTCCCCATCCCTCCACTCTGCAAGGCTGTGCTGGGAAGATCAGGAGCAGATTTCTCCTCATATTTCTTGCACTCTTCCTTCCAGCCATGGCCGGCAACTCCAAGAGAAAAGCCTCTTTTTTTGTGTGATTTGGCAGGAGGGAGGAGGGAGGAAAACAAACCTGGAGCTTTCAGAAACTCCATAAACAAAGATTTCTTTTCAATATGGCTCTGTAGAGAGCCAGAGATCTGGTGAGCAGAAAGAGGAGGGAGGATTATAGCCTCCGCATTGGAGGGTGCTTCTCCCAAACACAGAACAAAACCAAGCCTGCACCTCTCCTGCACATTCCACCATCGAGACATCCAGCTTAGATTGCAAAGTGCTCTAATTGCAAGAGAAAGGGATCTCTTTCAAAGTGCACTACATGCGCTTGCTCGACGGCATTAGACAGTGCTGAGGGCATTAGTCAGTGCTGACAGGCTGAGGAAACATGCTGCTTCAGCCACAAGGACAGAGAGGCTTGAGTACATCACAAGGCAAATGCTTTTCCAGGTGTGGAGGCAGGTCCAACATCCTGCCGGATCATGGTTGAAAATGGAGCAACTCTTGCACAGGAACTCTTCTAGAATGACTTCTTTTCTGTTATCCTTCTGTGTATTGAAGTGGTCCAGACAACAGCTGCTCTTCACTGAACATGTTAGTTACATCCCTGAGCCCAGTAGGTGGCATAAGGAGAGTCCATGATACTACACGTGCCTGTTACACTGAAGACAGACAGGAATCAGTTCAGAACTGGGAAAGCAGATGAGAGGTCTGATAAGAACCCTTTCTTTGTGTGAGCTCCATTACCTGTGGTGAGGCAGGTTTTCCCAGCTCTACACTCTAAACAGACCTGCAAGCTACTAGATGTTCAGGAAGGAATTACTTCATAATATAGTTTCCTCCTCTCCTTCAAGAGCTGCTGGGATTTGTTGCTATCATTAAAGCATACTCCAGGCTCCTGACACTTTGAAACTGCCTTCATAGCATATAATCTGGGAGACTAGAGCTTGATTTTGTCCATGGTTAGCCTCAGGCAGTGCAGTCCAGTTTTACTGGCAGATTAACTAAAGCCAAGCTCACACATATTAAGCTGCATGGCTTTCATGAGTTGTATTGATGCGTACCTGCTGGCCCTAACTCTAATCCTAACCCTGTTGATAGTACTATTTTCTTCCAAACCTAAACCAAACTGATTCACTGTCACACACTGCTCATACAGTCCAAGGAAGTGCTTCTGTAGAATTCGAGCTTAAATAGATTCAATTTCTTTTCAACCTGAAAACAGTTGTACCTGATACTACGCTGTCAAGAGGTGATTTGTTTTCCACATTGATTTAAATAAGAGTAAAGTCAGGCAACCACAATCTCAAACACACCAGTTTAGTAAAATGCTGCCTCCTGGCCAAGCATGCTGCTTGGCTGTGGAGTCACTACTAGACAGATGTGATCTGAAAATAAGCCAGTTGGTCAGATAACAAGAGCTCAGCTCTTAATCCTATCATTAATGAATAAGTCACGAATGAGTCACTTCTACCTCTTTGGCTTAGCTTCCCAACTCATAAAAATTAATAACCTTTTCTTTTTTCTTCCTTTTTCTTTATTTTTTTCCTTTCTTTTCATTTATCTCCTTTGCTGTGCTATTCTGCAGACTGATTGATGAGGTGCTCCTCTGTGAAAGGATGCTGGTCCTGGGAACAGTCTTTGGGAGATGCTGCAGAAGAAGTGCATGTTGTCAGAGGTGACACAGCAGAGAGGCCAGAGGTTCAATTTACTGTTCTGCAGCCTCAGGGCATTATATTGCTGCTTCCCACCCGGTAATTTTCCTGGTTTTTGGAATGGTTTTATCAAAAAGCAAGCAGGGATTCTCCAGAAAGGCAACTTTTGCAATGTAATGAAATAAGACTAACTCTATAAGGTCTATTCTCTCCCTTGAAAGCTCCACGAACTACAACATACAACCTGCTGCTTCATCATTTAGGGATGCATTTCCCAGGAAATGGGTGCATATATTTATATGGATGTGTATATTCACTTTAATATTGGCTTGTTTCTGCTCTGACTCCAGCACAACAGCTGAACTGCTCTTGGAAGCAGTTCACACAACAGCACAAAGGGAATATTGCGAACTTCCATGCGAGCTTCGCACGACCGATGGGGCTTGCTGTAGGAAGGGAAAGCACGCATGTACCCAGCCTTCTGAAGGTTCGGCCGTGTTTTCTGAGCCACAGGACCGGATCCTGGTACAAATTAACATTTTCCATTCCCAGATGTTCGTTCCGCCTTGTTGCGACACCTCTTACCTAGTTTCAGGCTGACCTTGCGCTGGGCTTGAGACTGTTCACGAGTTTTTTAGTCATTGTTAAGAGTAAAGAAAAGAAACAAACATCTGGCTAGCAGAGCTGCCAAGTGCACATTCCTGCCTTGTTTTCCAACCTTTCAATCTCTTTGTGTTCAGCCTGAAATTCCATTTGATAAATGCACGGAGAGCCATGGGGCACTGATTAGATGCAATTCCAGTCCTGACCCATGTCACTGCTTCGCTAGCATTGCCTCAGTGGAAGCACCGCTAATATCCACAGACCCCAGACCAGGAGTAAGACCCTGACAGATCCATCCCATCCGTGTTTACATATGGGGGCCTGATCCTACTCCTACTGAGGTCAATGGGAGCTTTGCCACCAACTTCAATGGGAACAGGATGGAGCTTTAACGTTGTTACTGCATTGAAATGGTGTTCAAGCCCATCCTTTGCCAAGATGTGGGCTTCCTAGTTTCTATAGCTGTAGTATGCTTGTTTGTAATTGGAAACAACAACTTCATTGAATCTTGGCCTGTGGTGCTGGCACGGCCTGACCAGACCAGGTGGGGTTGTTACAGCAAAGGCCCATGAATTATCAAATGCAAGAGGGGCCATACAACAACAGCTTCATCTTCTTTACCTTGGCTGTACAAGATTCAGCCTGCTGCACCTCTGCATGGGTGCATCCTCCTGCTCAGACCTTGGTCCATCCTTTCCAGCTGTGGGTGCTTCCTTACAGCAGCTAAGTTAAATTAAAGAAGCTGCCTTAGATTTCATCTGTTGATAGAAAGAGCACTCCAGGGGTTGACTCAGACCTTGGGCAGGTTGTACCACAATCCAAAGGCACCTGTCTTTTGCAGGATGCTGCTAAAGGGAGGCTAAATATTTAGTTGGAGCTAGGAAACAGGGATCAAGAGCTCAGTGTGAAAAACAGCTTTGAATCCCTTCAGAGAGATATGCTAGGGAAAAGGTAAGGTGCAGATGGACCACTGTGTTCTCACTCAACGGGATGTCTTTGCAAGGCATTGCATTATAATGTTGCTTGGAATACCAAGCATCTGAGTCTTTTAAAAGCTTCCCTCTGTTTTTTATTTACGTGTGACTGAGTCTGTGTGCTTGAAAACCATATTTGAAGATCATTAATCTGAGACAAGAAAGCGCCAGACTTATACAATGCTGTCCCACCCAGCTGTTGATCCTCACCAAACCCAACCTACGCAAGGGCTGACGCTGTGAAGCGGGATTGTACCGGACTGGAAAGCCTCTCTTTTCCATCAGAGATGCCAAATCTGCGGTGTGGCTTGATGATCCAAGTTGATACTGGCCATGAGAACAATTCTGTTTCCTCCCTGCTGGTCACTTCCATAAATGCCAAGGTTTGGGCAACACAATGTACATCATTTCCAGGAGACCGCTCCATGATCCCATTTGCATTGCCAGTTGGGTTTTGGGTATTTTTTTTTAATGCTTTTTCTTTCAGCCATACATTTTAGATTAAAAAATAATAATCATGCAATCTCTCAGGAAATAGGGCTTTCAAAAATGGGGACGCAAAGCAGCATGGTCCAGCGGAGATCTGAGCAGGCAGACTTTACAGCCCTGCAGCCGCTCGTTGAATATCCTTTTTCATTAAGATTAGTTTCAGCTTCTGGCCCCTGCTCTACCACCATGAGTCCTTTTTTCTTACCCAGTGCCTTTTTAAGGGCTCCCTCATTCAAGGGAACTACAAACTCAACAACCAGTTATTAATTTCACTTGCGAATGTATGCTCCTCATCGAGTTTCCATTCTGATTTAAGGTGATTTCTGAGTGAGGAAATTACAGCCCAAAAGAGAGCTATTGGCTGCCCATTTCCTACACAGAGGAGGTCTGAACATTATCAAGTTGTTCAGAGAGCTTCCAGTCTCATATCTCAGAAGAAAAGGGATTTGGGGTGGGTTTGAGAATACAAATGAGGAAGGACTGCAGCATACAGGACTTGTCTGGGCATTTCATCAGCCTAGATGGCAAAGCCCTTTTACCATCTGTAAGGATGAAAATGCCACTCACAGCTGGAAACTGTGCAGAATTTGTATCAAGAAACCTGGGCAAGCGTGTAGGAAATACCTGGGAAGTTTGGTTTTGTGGGAGGAAAATCGTAAGCTTTCTATCAGTTCCATCTATTGAGTCCCATCAATTCAGAGTGGTTTAACAGCCTCTGCGAACTAGCAAAAAGCACCCATAAAACCTTTAATAAAGAAAACAGTTTGGACTGCCAGTTTGAACAGGTCTTCTCCAATGAAGAGACTACATTCAAGCCCTGGAAATTCTCCCTGTGTTGTACAGATGCTCTCTCCCTGACCCATAACTTCATTTAACTCTCCTCAAGAGGAAGAAAGGAATCCCTGCTAAAATTATTAGCTTTCCCAAAGAGTATTTTCTTTGAGGAAATGGCCAGCACACGTGCTTTGCTTTCTCAAAGGGCTCACATGAATACAGCACAAACTCTATGCTCCTGCAGCTATGAGAATTTTTTCTTTCCCAAAGGCAAACACGTTACCCCCTGTAATACTCTTGTCCCACTTGTTGCGCTTTCCACAGGGATGCCCAACAGCTTTAATTCATAGAACCACAGAACCATAGAATGGCTTGGGTTGGAAGGGACCTTAAAGCTCATCCAGCTCCAACCCCTGCCATGGGCAGGGATACCTTCCACTAGAGCAGGATGCTCCAAGCCCCTGTGTCCAACCTGGCCTTGAACACTGCCAGGGATGGGGCAGCCACAGCTCCTCTGTGCACCCTGTGCCAGTATCTCATCACTCTCATAGTGATGTCTAAATCCACCCTTTTGTTCAGGTGCTTGACTACCTCCAGGAGAAGTGTCATTAATTGTGAGATTCAGATCTAACATACAGCCAAGGACCATTAGCTGGAACCCCTATGCAGCCTCCTAAAGCATCTGCCCTTGCCCTTAAAGGGGAAAACCAAACTAGAGCAAGTTTGCACAACATGTAATCAAACACAGTTGTTCTCAAAGGAAGACACATGTGCTGCCCTCCTAACATTCATCCAAGGCCCTGTGTCCCCAGATCCCACCTAATGTGGTCTTGTTCAGCGTCTTGGTCTTATTTGCTGCATGTAGCTGGAGGAGTTTCCCCCTCATGGAGGTTTGCTAACCATAATGGTTGCAAAGAGCACAGGAATATTAAGAGCAGTTGACAGAGGAGCTCTCAGGGGGACACAAAGGCTCCTGGCTTACCACTCCGATTACAGACCCTTAGGATAATGCAGATCATCTTATTGGTATAATTATTATTACTTACATTAGAGCAGAGGCTTGAGAGACCCCTGTAAGAGGAGGAGAGACTGAAATCATGCATACCTTTTTTATGACACCCAGTACAAACTGTGGTCTGAGCCAAAGCACCCAGAGAGCCTATCTCAACAAATCCAGCAGTACTAATGAAAAGAGACCTACACATTACTTGATAAAATGCCATATTATGAGGAATCATGGCCTCAGACACAAGAGACTTCAAAGCTACTCCCAGCTAGAGCTCTTACACAGAGCTGCAGCATCTCAGTCCATATTCAGCTCACTAGTTCTGAGCACCAGAGGTATTCTTCAAGCTCAGAAAAAGCTGCCTGTTCTGAATAAAGTGGGTAGGTTTCCTTTTTGTTCTAGACCAGATCAAGCTCCCTCCCCCCTGCCATTCATTTCCCCACAGCAAGGAGGAAATGGAAGGCACTGCTCCCATGCAAGACAACACTTTGACATTGCAAGCTCAGTCAATTCAAAGGCTTCACCCTGAGATTGAAGACGTGTTTAGCTGTGGTATCAATAGATACCACTAATCAATAGATCCCATTAGATAAATGCCATAGTTACTGAAATGAAAGCATGAAGCTAGAGGCTGCACACCAAACCCCACTCTAGTTGCTCTTACTGCTGGATTTTGCAGGGCAGAGTCAAAGGGAGGAGATCTTTGGAAGCAAGAGGAGTCTGAATAGAAGCATAGAATGATTTGGATCGGAAAGGACCTTAAGATCATCTGGTTCCTATCCCCTTCCACTAGAGCAGCTTGTTCCAGGCTCCTGTGTCCAACCTGGCCTTGAGCACTGCCACGGATGGGGCAGCCACAGCTTTTCTGGGCACCCTGTGCCAGCGCCTCAGCACCCTCACAGGGAACAGCTTCTGCCTTATCTCCAACCTGAATCCCCTGTTTCATTTTAAACCCATCACCTCTTGTCCCATTGCTACAAAATAGGCAGAGTGAACATCTGCTCATGGCTGAAGCAGGCACAGCAAACCTGTCATCTGTCATACTACAAGGAACATATAGTACTGCTCAGACTGCTACCATACTGAGTCCAATGAGTGCTAATTAAGCCTGTCACATCACCCAGCCAACATGGGTATAAAGTGTTTCTGTTTGCCAGCATAGCCTCATTCAAGAGGCTTTGCACTGCATTTTCCCATCATACTTTGGACCAAAAATCATTGCAAACTACAGGTTCTCCAAATGAAAGCTGCTCATTCACATGGTTGTCATCTCAAGCATCACAAAACGTGCCTTCTCCCTTCTACCCAATGCCATGCAAGAGCCATCACTGCCAAAGCATCTTTAAAGTGTTCATCACTTTAACATGTTCTTGGCAGCTCCACACAGTTGCATGCATGCAACTGACCTTAGGCAAGACTTAGTGCCCCCTCCAGTGCTGCATCCATCCCACATTCTTGAGCTCTGAGATGAAACCTCTCAATCTGCAGCAGTGGCTAGAAACATATTAATCTTCTTGATCCATCTTCCCTTAATCCACCAAGGAGTGTTCTATAGTTTGTGACTGCTGACTTATTACCCAGTCCTCCCAGAACACATTAATCACTTTAAGGCATAATAAAGCTTTCTAATAAAGAACAAACTACAGCTGTTAAGAAAAAGCAAATGCTAGGCTAGCTTTTGTGGGCATGCCACATAGCAATACTATTATAGTGAACTTCTCATTTTGGTGTATGCAATAACATTAATTAACACAAATAGAAGGTTTGCTTTATGTCTATTTTAATATGTTCATTGTGCTTGTTGCATATGAGATGCTGATGCTAAAGAACAATGCACTCATTGAAAGCTTCACTGAAGTTGGTGGGAGGCAATGGTTAGGCAAGAAGGTGAACTCTTCACCAGAACAGATTTTAACCTGGCTTGGTAATTTGAATTGATCCAAAACATTAACCCCACATGCCTTGTCTTCATCTGCCAACAGCAGATACAGCCAAGCTGCACAAAGCCATGTACTATGGGGATATCCATGCTTCCCTCAGGAGAGGTGAGATAGTTCATGTAGAGGCTGGAACCGCTTGAGTTGGACTCTTGCTGGTACCAGCTTGTTTGGCTGTGACTACATGACAAGGTCTGAAACATAGCCCAGGAAAGGGAATGGCAGGAGACTGAGGACACATGGCCTGTGTGGAAAAGTTAAAAGGAGCCATGTTAAGCCAATCAACCAGAGTAAAAGGTAGAGAGAGAAAGACAGAACATGGGGATCATCACACAGCCAGGCTCTGGCTGAAAAATGCCCTGTTGCCACCTAAGATCTCCCCTCCTTCAGGGCAGTAAAAATTCAGATAAAGAGTCTGTAAGTGCAAGGGGGCAAATGGACCTGACTACAGCTTCACTTCATTGCTAAGGTTTACCAAGAAAAGCCTGTTCTTCGTTACAGAGGCCACATGAAGAACCAGGCTTTTCATTGCTGTGTGCTCATGCGTGTGTGTGTGGACATGAGGACGTTTATTCTCTTTCTTTGTGGGTTTCGCTGGTATTTCCATCAAGAAGGACAATACTTTGAAGCTGCAGGCTGGGTACATTCCCTAAGAACTGGGGGTGATTCCAGAATGCAATTATGTTATGAGGACAAATAAAGCATGACATTTCCTACTACAGCACATCTAGAAGGAATTTTTACATAGTCCTTGAGGCTCTGGAGTCACTTCAGCCCAAAGCAGGCAGGCAGGCCCTCTGGAATCCCAGCTGCTCAGAAAAGCAAAGGCCAGTTAAAAGAATGAAGTGTTTAAAATTTCATTTTTTTTTAAAGAAATGGCTTTCCTTTGTCTTGCTTCACTGGTTTTCAGTGAGCTGAATAGATTGAGTTACTGCATCGTGAGCAAGAGTTGAGTTACGATCATGAACGCGCTTTACTTTGGTGAGCTTGTAGAGAAAATGAATACCATTTTTTCCACATACCTGAAGAATAAAAGCACTTGTGGAGAGGAATCCCTCCCACAGGGAACACTTGTGTACTTTGCAGTAGTGTTTTATTAAGAGCTGGAGAGTTCAAGGGTCTCACAATTGTAAGCTTTCAATTAGCTTTCCATTGCTTCCCAAACAGTCTCTAAATACTCTGCTAAACTTTAATCCAATCACTCGATTTGACTCCAAGCATGATTTATCTTTTAATCATCATCTGGTCAATGAGGGGGAAAAGAAAGCAAACTTGTTCTTGGCCCATCATGACTCATGCATGATCTTACTGCAAGCTGAGTTGTTTTTTCCTTTTAGCTGATGCCTTGGCAATTGCAAGCATTGGCTTTGGCTTTCGGTTTAGGTATGATCTTTCCTGCTCTTTTCCCCACCTCCCCACAAAGTTGAACTGTCCTGAATGTTTGTCCTTTATACCTTTCCCCACCCCATCACAGGCATGGGATTTTGTTGGTTGTTGTTGCAATACCTCGATGCTGCATTAATCAAAGTGTCTGCTATTTGACCTGCTCTCAAAACACAGACCATGCTTTAAAAAGGGGCTCACTATTTTAAATGAATGGCATTTTTCTGGAAGGACATATTCCACAGACAGTGCAACAACAACCAGTACCTTCTGGGCATCCACAAAGAGCTTAGCTATTGGAACTGGGGCAATGATGTTT
This sequence comes from Agapornis roseicollis, assembly GCA_002631895.1. NCBI lineage: Eukaryota > Metazoa > Chordata > Aves > Psittaciformes > Psittacidae > Agapornis > Agapornis roseicollis. The sequence goes on from NDXB01016955.1 coordinate 16,467, forward strand.
CCTGATAGACAGAGCCTGGTAAGATTTAATCCTTCCCTATGTGACTGGCTTGCTGACCTCCCGAGCTGGTACCCATGCTGTGCCTTGGTTTCTCCATCTGAAAATGAGGTTTTCATGCAGCACCTTTAAAATACTCTTCCCCCTTTCCTAAGCTCTCCATAAAAGCTGAAGGTTGTAAGGCCAACACAGCACATAGATAAATGCTCTGAGGGAGCTGCATGCTGCCAGCTGGCCCCCCTGGGAGCTGCAGCACTCCATGCACCAGCCACACCAGGGTATGATCTACCTCCCAGAAACACCCCAGCCACAAGCTTTTGCCTTCAGTGCAGTAGTCACAGTTAAATACATCTCTCCAGCTAAAATAAGGAATGGACCCATCCTTTGCCCATGAATGGCATGAGCTGCAGAGCCCTGAAAGTGTTGTGCAACGTCTTCCCATGCATTATTATTCATATCAGTGCCTTGTGCAACTCGCAATTCCAGCTGACAGTGGGGGGAGAGTCAGCAAAAAAGCTTCTTTCATCGCAATTCCCTGGCTGCCCAGAACCATGAAGCAGCTGAACTCCCCAGAGCATGCAGCTTTCCCAAGAGAATTCCCATGTAAGGCTTCCTCACTAGGAATGTCAGGGAAATTCCTTGAAGCCTGACTCAAATTTCAGTGCCAGGCCAACAGTTTTTGATAGTTTCTCTGTGTGCCAAGTTTTGGGAACAGAAGATTTCATGGAAAAGCTCAGGTTTCTTCTGTTCTGCTTTTGTGCGTGTGTGTGTGTGTGTGTGTGAGGGAAAAGCAGAATGCATAACCCCTAGAGGCTAAAGAAAACCTGCCTCCCACCGATGCATTCAGACGGAAAAGAGAGGAAGGCTGACTGACCTAATCGACCAGTTTTGCTGCACAAACACTTGTCTATGGTTTTCCCAGGAGCAGCGTAGCCAGGAATCCATACTCTCCCAGCTCTGGTGTAGCCAGTATTGGATGCTCATAAAGAGAGCCCAGGAATCTTCTCATGTTAACGATCTCCCTGGCATCCTCCCCCTGCTTCCAACCTCCTGCAGTGTAGGGACTGCTAGAGCTGTGTTTGGTTCATGCTGAGGTTGTGACTATTTGAAGTGCCAGGATTTCTTTCCTCATGGGTTCAAGATGCAGCCTGAATATTACCAGGTAGCATTAACCCTGGCAGCAGAGGACACGGGCATAGGTATGTGGAAAGAATCATTCATTTGCAGGCATTCCCACACCCAATGCTTCAGTAAATAAATTTGCTTGTGAGCTTGCTGAATAAGCACTCAGGTAACAAAACAGAGCCAGCTTAGGGTTGGTAGGCCCTAAGAGACTGCCAGAGAGACTGTGGTCACTGTAAGTGACATTCATTTCCTGGAAGCTGGTGTAGAGGCATCCTTCTCCCATTCATAGGCAACTCATTCCACCCCATTGCCCACTTCTGATTTCCTGCCAGCATCAGTAAAGACAGCCCGTTCAGCCAGTTTAAGTGCCAGTATCTCCTCCCCAGGCAGCTGAAGTTACCTTTACAAGATGACTTTGTGATCCAGCTTCCCATGCAGGTCCCTAGATACAGGCAGCAGGCATTAGGTGCCTTGTTTTGGGGAAGCAGCACTGAACTGTGCTTCTCTGATCCATCTCCATTTGCTCCCTTCTATGGCTGTTGTTATGCAGCCCAGAGGTGGCAGTGGCAGGGGTCCTGTGCGTGGTCTGGCACTTCCCAGTGGTTTTGCTTCTGGGGAAGGTGTCCTCTGCCTACAGGGGGTATGTTAGCTGGTCCCCCAGTGCCAAGCCGTGCTTCAAGCCTCACCTTTCCCACCAGGGCACTCAGCAGTCAATACAGGCATGGTAAAGTCTTCAGCCAGGAAGTCAGATGCACACCTCCAGCAAAGACAAGTATGGCTCGCTAACATACGCAGATCCTTTGATGGTCTATTAGAGACTTTGAATCAAGATTGAATGTATCCTTCTAAAAAACACCCAACTGCATCCAGAACATCCCCAGTGGGCTTCAGGCCAAAACTGCTGGGTAACAACCGAAGATGTGTGTTATATCGCAGTGATCAGACCAGAGGATCTTAATGATTCCCTTCTGGCTTTAAATCCTACAGAACCTCACTTCTTGTCGATGCTGAGTTCATAGAGCAGGAATTCACTTGGAAGCCTACCCAAGATGACTGGCAGCCACCACAGCAGATCTAAACACCTTGCTTTTTGTGATAGGAGACTCCATTTGTGCTGCTGGAATTGGCTTTTCACTCTGATGCTGACTTGTTTGCCACTGCCTCTTTGTCTCATGCAGGCAAGTAGTCATCACCTTGTTCTCCTGCAGACCTTCCCCAGGAAATGGTGCCACCACTGATTCAGCTCACAGAAGGGAAGGATGGGAAATGGTGGAATTAAGCTCTTTTTTTGACTTTGAATTATTCATCTGATTTTAATCTTGCCCAAGACTCTGTCTCCCCCCTTAGTGCCCTAAGACACTCACCTTTCACATAGGCTCCTGTATTTGGTCCAGCAATGACCTGCCAGCATGAAAAAGGAGGAAACATTGAAAACTAGAGTCGATCATCGTCAGCTGAGCATCCTTAGAGAGGAACCATGATGCTATTCATCCCAAGCTTCCCAGGCAGGGCACACTGGTGTGGGGTTCAACTGCAGAGCTGTGTCCTTGCCATGCTTAGTAAACAGGCCATCCAGGTGGTTAAGACTTAATCCTTGCATTTTCTATGGAGTTCATCAGGTCCCCCACAGTCCTTCAGTTGTCCCCATCTGTCACCGTCTCTGTCCTCACACAGGTCTGGGAGAGAGTTTTCTCTTCCAGAGCAGCTTGTTGTTGTGGCTGGCACATGATCTCATTCCCAGATTTCTGTTTTCTCTCTCCTGATTTCCTAGGAAGGTTTCTGAAACACAAAACAACTCATTTGGAACAAAAACAGGACCAGAAGACTCTTCTCTCCCCCAGAGCAGCATCATGATAATAATGCTCTCCATTAGAGCCAGGTTTTGTGCATGCTCAGTCCTGCCGCTGTGTCAACCAAGGCTAAGAGGAGCTGAATTGCATCCAAAGCACATCTAAGGTAGTTGATAGCAGACAGGAAGAACCACCTCCCAGATGCAGAGTGGGGTTGAAGCATCCTGTGCAGGCAAAGGTTTTCCCAAGCTATTGCTCCTGGTTCATAACGCAGACATGTGCTGGCTTCCCATAACGTGGCAGCAGCTGTCAGTCAGACACCGCGCTGTAAATCTACCTGGGTGACTGTTTTCAAACCTGAGGTCTCTGGGCAGGTTTACGAGGTGCTGCCTGCATGAGTAACAAGTCCCATGGACCACTGGGCAGGTGCAGCCAGCAGGATGGGAGTGGGCTGGGGGGACCAAGGACTGGGTTCCAGCACAGCCAGAGCCCTGCTATCAGCTATGCAAGCCTGGATTTCATGCTCTGCTCTCTGACCTGATGCTGTGTCTCCTCATTAGCTCTCTCCTTAGGGAAAACAGAAAGGCTAAAGAAAAGGTTATCCTCAGTACAGGTACAGGAGGCAGAAGCAGGCCTTTTTAAAACAGATCATTTTTCCATTAAATCAGGACTAAAAATAATGCAGATAATTCAGATTTTCTTGTACCTGAAGAAAGGGCACCTGTGGCTGCAGGAATGGATAACCCGCTCTTAACAGATGTTCATGCACCATGCAGAAGACATATTTGATACAGTAGCTTTGCAAAGTCATTGGGATCTGTCCTGCTCAAGAAGTCAGGGGTAGAATGATTTTTAGGTCGTGATGGCTGAGTCACCCATGAATGGGAGCAAGGTTAAAGACACTGCTTTGAAATATCCAGATGAAAGCACTAAAAAGAGCACTAGATGTCACATGAATGACAGATTTTTCTCTCTCTAGAGGTATTTCTCATTGGTTATGGAGACAGGGTTATTCATGGACACTATCTGCAATCCCTGGGTGCAGCATTATTTTAACCTTGCTAAGGGTATGTTCCAGATCATAGAATCAACTGAGTTGGAAAAGACCTTTAAGATCATCAAGTCCAAGCTTTACCTCAGGACTGCCCAGTTCACTGCTCAGATGAAGACATATAGAAACTCAGGACCAGAAGCCTTCCTAAGGTCATTCCATGAGCAACACAACTTCCCTTCAGAAGTTCCCATGAGCACTTCCCTCCCTTTGAGATCAAAACTGTACAGCTAAGACCAGGTTGATGTGCATGTTGTCTCCCAGAGATGACCATTCACTCTAGTACGCAGTCACAAACCCCAGTGCAGTGACTTGGATGAGGGATTATTTGGCAGCAACAGTCCAAAGGTCACCACTCAACTCATAAAATTCCCTGTGAAAAGGGGGAAACCACAAGTGAGTATTTTTATTGGAGAAAATACTTTCCTTCTCCTAGAGACTGGGATTAATTTTGTGTAACTTTGCAAACACCCTGCAGAAAGGTTCAAGTGTCTGTGTTCACTCTTAAACACCAAAGACCTTTAAGGCAAAGACTGTCTTGACTGGCTTATACCACTAATGAAATAAATCAAAGTTATATTGACAATTATTCACTGGTGCCTTCCTCCACAAACTTTGACATCTGATGTTTCTACCCTGTGAATAATAAAGGTCCTGTTACCTTTTTCACTTAAAATCAACATCCTGCCTATGCTGGATTGTTTCATTTCACAATTACTTGAGCATCTCAGAAATAGCCATCATCCCTTTGAAAGTCTCTTGCCCCGGAAATCCTTGTTCTGCTTTTCATTACATCATTACATTTGCTATTGTTTTAGGCTAAAAAGAAGCACATTCCATTTTTAGATGATAATACTTGCACTTCTCTTGCCCTCAGCACTTCACAATGTGCCCAGTAATTCAGGTATCTCAGGCATGGCATGTGGCTCAAAAAAAGGGATAGCAACTTGATGGTCCACACTTTAGCTATGACTGTGAGATCAACCAGACAATTGTGAGGCCTCAGGTCCTTCTAACTGGGTGAGCTCAGGTCCTGGATATCTCTCTACATATGCATCTACATATCCTGGATATCCACCTATATATCCATCTACATATCTATCTACAGTTTGGCAGTGCCATTGCTAATACATGTTGAGTATTATTCATCTGGATACTGCATTCCTCAAGATTTTTGGCATCTTTCATCTGACCTTCTGTGTTCATCTGGGACCCCATTCCCAGCTCCAGTGATGAGCTGCCCAGCATAATGTTGGAGTAGCAGCAATGACAGGATGGACTTGTATTTTGGAGTTATCTCATTAAAAAGTGAAGCATCTGGTCCTTTCTACATCTGTTCTTTGTCCAGGCCAGGGACTGACCCCCTGCATTAAGCAATTAAAGATGACAGAAACATGTTCTGTGTGGAAGACATAGATATCTAGGACTGGGAGAATTCAAACCCAAATGCCATAATTCCATTGCCTATCATAGATATAAACCCAGGACAAAGTTGCTGACTCAAGAGTCTGCTTTCATTAGATCCTATTAATTACAAATGACTGCAGCCAAATGTTATTTATGGATCATCCCACTGGGTCTGAAGAGGTTTTAGGGAAAAATTCAGGCTACATTTCATAATCAGTGTGGTACCCATGCTATCTCATTTCCTATTGGAGACTCCTTCACCCACATCTTCCAAACAAGTGTAAAATAAGCCCAATTGGTTGTACATTCCTTCTCTCTCTGATGAATAGAGTCGCAGAAACACCAGAGTGCAGCAGGTCTAAAGTTGTGGTAAGGGCTGTTCATAGGAGGGATGAGAACCTCAGCTCCTCTTCTGAGACCTGACCTCTCATAAAACTGGCTTTCTAGGGGGAATAATTTCTTGCATTTCTCTCTTTCTTCCCTTATCCTCCCCTCTTCTTCTTTGTTCAGAGTCTCTCTAAAAGAGCCAAATTCCCCTTGAACACGCTAGAAGTAGGCTTGCTGGAACATCTGCTCTCCATCTGTGAGGCCAGACATATCCCCAGGCAACACAGGCAACACTATTAGCAGTGATGGAAATGGAAAAGAACATTAAGCACTGAAGAAGCATCTGCTGAGAGAGAGGAACCCAGCATATAAACCCATGTTACTTGCTGAGCCTCTTTGTCTCTGCCCATTGCTCCTGATGGACAAGAAGTGTCTCCTCTATTGAGAAGACCTGCTGTTCTCTTGCTGATTTTGGTATTTTCAAGTGTCTAAGGTCTGTGCCTAAGACGGCCAATTCAACACTACCCCATGCTCAGCCAAACAGCAACTGAGGAGCTTTAGAGGCACCTAAAAGAGAATATGGAATCTGGGAACTGCAAAGAGGCCAAAAATGCAGCTGCAGAGGTGTTCTGGGTAATGATGGTGCAGCATGCAGAGAGAGGGACTTCAGGCAGGAAGGCTTTTCTGCTGCCTGCTTTCTGCATAGCTGAGCCCAAATCTGCTTATAAGGGTATAAAAGGGACTGCTGGGATCAGACACACAGCCCTGATGCCAAGTATCAGGACTGCAAGAAGTTGTTTCTTTTGGGAACATTGCTTGTCCATAATACTGGCAAATACAGATTTAAAAGAAGGCATTGCAGGATGAACTCCACATTGCTTGGCCCAAGTTCAAAGCTTAGGTCTGCTACCTGTGACTGTGACCATTTCCTTTTATGCTTCCTGCAGCCCCTGTGGAGGACAGTTCCATAACACCAATGTACTGTTCAGTAGGTTGATATCATGAGAAATTATTTACTTTGTACAAAACTAGCACAACAAACACTAGTACAACTAGCACAAATGTTGTGACCAGGGAAAGCAAGACACATTATTTGACCATTATTTGCACTGTACTACCACACTTGCTATTTTCTTGTGTAATACAGACAATAGATTTCTTGTTCAATTCGCACAATGAGAAGAAAAAAGACAGTCCTTGTGTTTTATACACTGCAACGCTCTCACATCTGCTCTTTGCAAAAATATTTCCTGCAGCCTGTTTTCTGCTGCCTTAAACTTCCTGGAGCAGGAAGAACTGCCACAGGTAAAACATCCCGGGTTACTAGGAAGATGTCCTATGCCTTATCTTAAAATAAATCCCTCTATCTACAGGGCAAAGTTACCAGTACTCCACCATAAGTCACTGTCAGGTGGAGGACCCCATCATCCTTTTGGAGTCATTGAAAATGCAGGTCATTTTCTGCTCTCTAGCCCTATATCTGAAGCTATTGAGATTTCTGCCTTCAGCTCTCCTGTTAAGAAGCTGTCTGTGGCTCATGAGCTTTGCAGTAGACATCTCTTGGAACATCCCACAGCAGCAGGACACAAGTCATGGATGCATGAAGTCAAGCATTTGATTGTCTTGATAAGAGACAATCATTTATGGCATGCTTCAGGAAAAGCATTTAGGCTCTCTTTAACATGTTTCCATTCCATTCATTTAAGTCCTTCAAATATGACTTAAACTTCTGCTGAGTGAATTTAAACATTGGCTTAAGTATTGTGGAAATCAAAGAGAGTGAGGCACCCACTTCGATTATGCACTGCTTTAAAGTTCTGGTGGTGCTTAACTGCTTCTACCCCCTTTGTCCAGCATCACAGAGATGCTGGACATCTGCTCCTCTCCCATTTTCCAGCAGTTCTCAAGATGTGGCCGACCTGGTTCCACCCTTCCAGGACTGCACCCATTGCAATTACTGTAGCTGCTGCTATTCCCAGGGCTTAGTATGGTCTGAGACAAGGCCACTGAATGTCTGTGTTCTCCACAAAATGTATCATTCAAGTGTGAGTCAGAAAATGTAATAACCAAACAGAGAGATATTGGCTTGCTTAATATGAGGTACCACTGTGTCTGCATATTTAACACAGCAGTGCATCCCACATCTTTATCCCAACCATTCTCTTTCTAGAAGTGTAGAAGATGGCCCTGCTGTTAGAGAGGGCAGAGTCATGTGTTTTTGACAGCATTATAATAGCATTTTGTTTGTCCAGCCATAGGAGAAAGTAGGGCTATTAACACTTTACCAACAAGATAAAGGACTGTATTTTGTTTCTTCTTTCAACCACTCCTAACCAAAACCAACAACAATAATGACAAAATCCCTGTGTGAAACCTACTCTAAATAGCAAGTGGAGAGACTGAACTTGTGGAAGAACTCAATAACTGTTTCAATGGATTTTCCAGGAGAAAGTCAATAAAAACCTCATTCTCTCTTGCTACATTCATTCATATTGTTTTGTAGTCAACAGCTACTAAAAGGAGAAACACGTGTACTAATTAGCTTTGAGTGGGGAAGAATAGGATCATTCCCCTGCTGAGGAGCCATGAAGTATTTAAGTCGCGATTCCCACTTGGATATGCAACTGGGGAAACTTTTGCGAAAGCCTTCCTTGAGAACAGAACAAGCACACCCTGCCCCTGTGTTTTTGAGGGGTATTAATGAAACCTGAATCCAGTTTGCTCGGTAGTCAACTTGGTCTGGAGTCATAAACCTTTCCATTTGCCTGCTTCAGATCGAGGGGTTGGAAGATGGAGGAGCTCTGTTACAGCTTTGAGCAGGAAGACACCGCTCCTGACTTTCTGCTCTGGGAGGAGGCAGGCCCCAGCGATCAGCTGGACAGCCTCTTACTGGACTGCTCCTCCCTCACAGATCCCTTCAGCCCTTGGCTCGCCCAGGGGCAGGAGGCGGCCGGCGCAGCGGGGCGGGCTCCGGGTGCTGAACCGGACAGCTCCGCACCGCCGCGGCCCCCCGGCCACCTCCGCCAGCGCCACGCCGCCAACGTCCGCGAGAGGAAGAGGATGATCAACATCAACTCGGCCTTCGAGCAGCTCAGGAGCCACGTTCCGACCTTCCCGTACGAGAAGCGCCTCTCCAAAATCGACACGCTGCGGCTGGCCATCGCTTACATCGCTCTCCTTGGCGAGATCCTCCTCTCCGGATGCGATCCCAAATCCTACGTGGAGCGGTGCCTGAAGAATGGTTTGCAGAGCCAACAGCAGGCAACCTGGAATACAAGTGGTGAGTGAATGAAGCGTTGTGTTTGGTTTGGGTTGCCAGTGGGAGTGAATTGGTCAACTTGCTTTTGGATAGCCTCTTGTCACATTCATAGAATGGGTTGGGTTGGAGGGGACCTTAAAGCTCATCCAGTTTCAACCCCTACCACGAGCAGCAACACCTTCCACTGGAGCAGCTTGCTCCAAGCCCCTGTGTCCAACCTGGCCTTGAGCACTGCCAGGAATGGGGCAGCCACAGCTTCTCTGGTCACCCTCAGCACCCTCACAGGGAAGAACTTAGAAGTTAAGGTTGGAAAGGACCTTAAGATCATCCAGTTCCAACCCCCCTGCCATGGGCAGGGACACCTCACACTAAATCATGTCACCCAAGGCTCTGTTTGACCTGCCCTTCTTTATATCTAACCTGAATCTCCCTCACATACATAGCAATATACACAATGCATGTGCAAAATGCTTCTCTGCTGCTTTCCCTGTCCCTCCCTCTTCTTGTAAATTCATCACAAAGCAGGGAAGCAAATGCCTATTTGCAATTTATATTCTTATGTGACTATTACTGTTTTAAGGTGAAGGGCTGCTATGTTGTTTGTTTGTCCTGTGCTTTATCCTGATTTATGTGGGATTTGTGCTTGTTTGCACTAGAATGTGTTGCTTCCTCATTCCATTGTAGGATAAAGATAGGAAATTGTCCAAGTGCCAAACATGGGCCCTCAAGTCCCAAATAGAAAGCAACAGTTTTGGGGTTATTTAGTGGTACAGGGAGGAACAGGGGGTTTTCAGTAGTTCTTGGCACTTTGCATTATAAGGTAATTAACCCCTTTCTAACTCTGTCCCTTTGGAGAAGATGGATCTTGCCACTTTCTGGAAATGGACCCTGAAGCGTATCAGCCTTCAGAAAGTGCAGCATAAGGAGAGAAAAGTCTTTTTGCAAGAACAGTCTATTGCAGAATAATATTTCCCTTTCCTTTCACAGGGGAGTGTCAAAGGGACAGAGCCTGCAGGGGAAAAGCAATCAGTTTACTTTAAAGGGAAAGTTAATTCTTTTCTCCTTTCCTATGAATTTCCATTTGCTACATGACTGGGAAAATGACTCCTGATATGCTCCTGACCACAACTCTCTTGACTACTGAGAGCATCGAGACTGTATTTTCCAGCTGCCCTCACCTTTAATAGATAAACAGGTTTTAAACCGACACAACTGGCTCTCCTAGGGATCTCCTCTCTTGTCAGGCTTCTAGTTAACTAATATTTCTGAAGAGCTCCACTTGGAAAGACCTAAATGAGTGAGACTGCTTTCCTGGAGAGGCAGAACGGTTGGCTTGTTAACAGACATTTAAATGCCTTAAATGAATGTGGTATGTCTTCACTTTGTTTTCCTTTCTCCCTTCTGTTCTCTGCAGATCTGACAGCCCGCCTGTCCTGGGTAAAATGGGATTAAGTAGTAGTAAAAAGAAAGATCTTTCAAGGCAGCATATTGCCAAACCTGCTGGCCTGACCGCTGGGCACCGGCTGTCAAATTCTCAGTGCTGCAAGTAAAAGAGAGGAACACTCACAACCCCATTTATTGTCATGGATCGCTTTCTTTCCTCATGTCCAGCATCCGGTCTCTTTTGGTGTTAATCCATTGCTGTGTAGGGCCTTCTGCTTCTCTTTCTTCTAGTTTCTCACACACTGAAAGACTAAAAATCAGTGTCATTACAATCCCAGCAACAACATTTCCCTTCCCCTGGAGGAGGACTATGTCCAAAGCACATTTCCAGTGCGTGGGAAAACCTGCCCCTGAACCACAAGACAAAACTAAGCACCATCAGTTGCATCCTATTGCTTGGCTTAAGATGTCCAAGCACATAAGTGTGAAGATTGCCAGTGATTTAGAGGACTGAGAGCAGTTTCCAGGAGGTGAGAGACAGCTCTTTCTGTCTGTGTGTCTCCAAAATTTCTTATGCCTACCTCCCAGTGTAACAACTTTGGGAGGTCTGACTCTAAGGCAAATGGCCTTTTGATACCAATGGCTGCTAGCACTTGGGTACCATCTCCTCTACACCCCTGTCAGCTTGACTGCTCATGCAAAGACAGCAGCTGGATTTTGACATTTTCATCTGGTTTGTGATTTTCTGAGCAAATGCCAGTGACCTGATTCTGCTCCAGCAACCACCAGGAAGGGTCTCATAAACGCTTCCAACATAAAATGTCACTTACATCCCCCCACAACAAAATAGGCAAAGCACTGTGTTCATGCTTGCCAAGTGATTACCAAAGAGTCATTCCTATTCTGCAGCCCATGGTAATAATATTAGCAAAACTAAAACAGTGAGGAAAAACCTATAGCTATTATGTCTCTAACATAGTTCTCCTATATTACCTGAGCGCACCCTAAAGCTAACGTTACCTGTTGAATGCATTTGTTTCCTTGTCAATCCTATACTGTAAAGGCTCTGAATCAGTTTGTTGGTAAAGAAGATCCATCACACATCTTGCATGCTTTGCTAACACCCTGCTAGTGTACTTGGAGATCTGAAGCCATTTATCCTTGATGTACTTTATCACATTTCTTAGCAGGTAGGATGCTAGATCTAGATAAAAGAGAACATATTTAACATACTGATTAGTTCTCCCCACAGCTTTGGTCTGTACAGAGCAAAATCACATCAGGAACCGTGGTTTTGCTCTGGTTGAACTTTGGTGGTTCTAAGGGGAAGTGAAGATGAAGAGGGGCCTTTGTGAGGGCAAAACTGAAAAGAGCCTTTTCACCTTTACAAGTCTCCTGTCAAAACAAAAGGGAGCATTTCATCTCAGATGCCACGATGTATTTCAGTCCTTTTAGAATAAACCATTTCACCTCAAACTTTCGACTCTCTTTGCTTTTTCGCCCACTTGAGACACCTGGATGAATTTTTACAGTGGCTGAAAAGGTGAAAACCTTAAACAGAAATACCTGACAATGCAGTTTGACACTTTTATGTACATCTCTACTCATTTTGCCTTGAAGATGACAAAACAACGCACCCCAAAACACAAACCAAAAACCCACCACAGAAATACCTATTAGATTTTACTTTAATAACAACATAAATCTCTACAATTCCTAAAATATGAAATAATCAGTTCTCCCAAATCCATTCCTCTCCTTTACTAGGAACACAACAGGTCCTGCAGACACAGGCCTGGCTGTGAAACCAGGGCATGTGGCTGAGGTCCCTGTTTCTGTCTTACCTGCATGACTTAGGGTAATGCTTGATACTGCTTGTTTTCACCTCACAGTCCCTCCAAGCCCACAGATGCTTCAGTGTGTGTTCTAGCACACAGGAACCCATCCAGGACCTCAAGCAGCTTACACTGATTTCACCTCTGTTTTTCCTGCAACAGTAAAGCACCCCAGATGGGGCCAAACAACAAGTACAGTGGATCAATGCAGCAATCCTGATGCTTTGTTTGATCTTTTGGATACGAGTCCTACTACCACTGATGCTCCATGGTCAAACAGCCATAACAGGAAAGACAGAAATATCTGCTGAGGTTTCTGTAGTCTAGCTCCACCAACACCACCATGGGGTTCCTATGGGAACTGCTGGCTGGATAAGTGCAGCTGGCCTGTGGTCTGCAGGCTGGGAAGCTCTGCAAAATGCCCTGTAGCAAAGGCACCTCCACCTATCATTGCTGCTGTCAAAGAATCATTTCACAAGGCATGACTTTGAGGAAGAGGCTGTTGGAATTGGATGATGACTCCAAACTCGGAAAACCAGTAGCCAATAAATCCTGCAGCAGGATATGTAACGACTGGGGTTTGGGCTGAAGTCAAAACCAGAAGGAAAAATGTTCTTCTCGGGAGTTAAAACTGGCTCTTGAATCAGTAAGTAGAGTCAATACATTTATTGCCACCATTAAAACTGATGAAGCTTTTATCTCCTTAGACACACTATGCTTTGATATTGGTATCATTCTCACACCTTCAGTGTAGACACATTAGATATATACTGGCTGGAGGGGACAGTCGACCTCTGTCTGCCCTCTCCAAGCTACCTGAAGTCTGACTAGGGACCAACCAAAAGCGCTAAGCCAAAGGATGCTTCTTGGGTGATGTTTTGTTTAATCATTTGGGTGCAACAGGCTGCTAAAGTGGTGAACATATCACGCCATCAGATCAGTCTCTCTTTCATCTTCTCTGATGATCCCACTCATCTGGGATGAATAAAAGCAGATAAAGAGGGTATCAGCTCGCTCTGTCTGAAGAAAGCCAAGCCAGTGCTATGGCCCTCTTCCTGCTGAACAGTACAAAGGCAGCTTGGCTCTTGAGGAATTTTTTTTCAGGACAGATGTTTCTGAATAGCTCCAGGTCTGGGCACATTTGATCTTAAGTAAGCCTGCCTTTTCCTGACTATAAGGCTGAAAGGCAGAGAAACCAAGGCAGTCAATGATTCCTGTGCACTACATTTACATTCCACATCAATCCAGGGCAACTACTGTGTGTAGACACGCTCTGTGTTCACCCACCTTCTCCCCTGCCAGTTCTGGCTCATTTCCTGTGTCGCACTTGATAGCAGTTTGCCCAGCTCCCTGACTTGAGAATCGGGCTCCTTCTTCCTGGTCTTTTCAGCTCTGCTCCATTTGCAATGCAGGACAGATCAACACTGCTTTTCCCTTGTCTCCTAACAAAGCAGCAGGATCTTCTCACCAGACATTCAACAGCCAAACCTTTTATGGAGGGAAGCTAGGAGATGCTGAAGAATGATACCTTCTTATTGCAGCCTCCTAGGACCTAGGAGCTTAGGGGCCCATCAACAGCAGAAGAATCGTTCACTTGAAATATGGGCCCTGTTTCCAGCTCACCAGGGTCCTTGCCAAGAAAAGTGAGAATTATTTATTACACCTTCCTTCCTTCAGAACTAAACTACTGACCCTTTCTGAAACAATAAACCATGGTCCTCCTGCATCCACTTGGAATGGATGAAGAAGAACAAAAGAAACTGGAACAAAACTCTGGAACAAAAGGAATCACATCCCCATTGTGAAGAAATGAGTTGTTCTACTGACAAGGCATTGGCAGATTCTTTAAAGGACAGGCCTGGGGGTGAAGGGACAATCTGTTTTTCCTTTCTTCTTGCCACAGACCCAGAGTAGCAAACTTCATTTCCAAGACCTTTACTTTCCAGCATGGAAAAACGAATTTCCTGTTTCACCTGAAAACACAAGTAATTGCCCAAATTTATACTGTTTCTTAAGTGTCACCAGAGCTTCTCCACTGAAGAGTCTGTGATGCCCAAGCTTCTTTGAGCTGTGGGGTTCAAGATCTCAAAGTCATTGAGGCAGACCTGCCTGCCAGTAACCAGCAGCCATGATAGAAAGAAAATCCTCTCAGAGTCACTCCCATATTGCCTGTACAGAAGTTGGCCATTTTGCAAGGTGTTCTTCCAGTCTCTGCTTGACTGCACTGATGTTTTCAGGACAGGGACAGCACAAAGGCTAGACCTCAGTAGCAAAGTGTTGCAGCACCACAACAGTTTGTTACGAAGAAAGACATGGTCCTGATAGGCAGCAATCTCCCAGCATGAGGGAACAGCTCAACTGCACAGTGATGGCTTTTACCTCATTCAGTAGCCAGCCACCATTCAAAGGAGAAGAGACTCCATGGTGTTAGCGGCATCCTGTAAAGTAGTCTGGAGATCACAGCAGCCATCATAGCCTCATTCCTGGTGGATGAGAGAAGGTGGCATTACACAGGATTTGTCCATAGTTCTGCACAACATCCTGCTGCAATTCATGGCTGGCTTTCCAAATCTCTCTTACTTTCAGCCATAGGGGCTGGTTTCAGCACATACCAATCCCTGCAGGTTTCACAATTTCTGATGGTTCCAGAGCTCTTGTCACGATGATGGATTTCCCCAGGGTGTAGCTGTCTGTGTTGATACAACTATACACACCATTCTAGGTCTGTTCAGCAGGTGAAGGCTGAACTACAGGGAAAGGATGTGTTAAAACTCTTCCACGAGTGGAACAACAAGCACCGTATCTTCACACCAATCCCTTTTCAGATGCTGAGCATTTGTTGGTCAGGAAACAATGCTTTCCTCACATAATGGGGACGTTTAGCACCCTGGGAGCAGGGCAGTTGACAAAGGAGCTCCCAGGTTGTCTATTCTTTGTTGTCTTCCTGCTGCAGGAAAGAATAAAGCTTCTCTGCACTTTTCAGGCTGAAACTCTTCAAGAGGGCTACCACCAGGTCTGCCCTGGACCCATTTGCAAGTGGGATGGCAAACAGAGGTGGTGCCCTATAGGTGCTAGTAGCAGTTTCTACACTGTGCTCACAAAGCTTTACAGGTCTTTGCACATGGATCTCAGGCCATTGCAGACCAGCTGGTGAAGCAGCAGCAGGCCTACTATAAGGGTTTCTTACAACTACTGTTGCCCTGGGAGAGATGTTTGCTCCTAGGTCAGACTTTGGGAGGAAGGAAATGAAACTGTTCCCTTTGCATAGCTGTAAGCAGTCTGGCCAGGGCCAACTCTTTGGTCAAAGCTAGACTTTGGATGCTCCCTGCAGACACTCCTTGGAGCAAGGTAGTCATTCTGCATGAGCAGGAAAGCAGGCAAACAGGCAGCCTGTGAGAGAAAGTTAAATACATACAGTCAGTATCCTCGATGCCTTATGGAAGTCCCCTTCCAGCAGTCCAGACAACTGGATACCTTCAATAAATCCACGTATGAGGACCTGGGATACTGCTGCAAGGGCCACCGGCAAGCCCCGACCTCTGGGAAGAGCTTCGCAAGCCGCATCAGCTCCCTGGATGGGAGCAAAGTGCAATTACAACCACTATGTCTAATTTGAGATGACCCCCACTCCCACCCAGTCTCTTTGCTGAAGTCGGAGCGCATCTGGCCAGGGAAACACCAGAGACAAAGCGATTCCAATCTCAAAGGTGATTTCTTGCCAGGAGAGGGGAAAGGGGGGACGGGATAAGATCAGATCCTTTGCACTAACATTCCAAGGCTGTGTACTGGGAGCAGAGGGGAATCCGGCTGCAGGCACTGCCCTCTCGTGGTACGGGATTAAAATCTCGCCCTTCCACAAGCAGAGGGTGACTCCTGCGAGCATCCCTGCTCCAGCCCAGCCCCGGCAAGGAGGGTCCCCTCGGGGAGCACTCAGCAGCAGCAGCCGTTAAATAGGAAATACAGATAAAGAGCATGCATAGCTGTATCTCTGCAATTAGATTATGGTTTATGCCTCTTCATGCAAAATCCATTAGGTGTTCTCTTTCTAAAGGCATTTTCATGTATCTTTCTGCCCTTTTGTTTGCACACAGGAAGAGCCTGAAGTATTGTTTAGCCTCACAATGCTCCCGCCTGCAATATCTGAGTGCTCAGAAATACCAGCGTAGTACTCCCACAGGACCCAGGGGAGGCAAGACAACACGAGCTGGCACACAAAGCCTCTAGGCAGAGCTTCCATTGGTTGTGAACGTCCTCAGGAAGCAGCACACCATTCCCTCTGCACCCTCCTCTCCTCCTCGAGGCTCCTTTGCTGCGGCGAGACGCCTCTTTCTCTCATCACAGCCTCACGAATGGCTAAACCATCTCCTCCAAAAGCACTTTCCAAAAATACTCCAAGCTCAGGCAGACGCCGAGCATGGAAAATTTTAGCCCAAGCAGTTCCCGTTAATCATTGCTGTACGGAGATGAAAACGAAGCAAAGCAGCGGGAAGGGCAGTCGCAGGTTTAGTTATTTGGAGTGTGCACATAGGCTCGTGTATGTGTCCCTGTCTCTTGAAGATGTGGGATAGGAGTAGAGGGAACAATGAAACTTTACATACACAGACCAGCAATTGTTATCAGTCATGAAATGACATCAGCCCTGTGGACCTTTCCTTGTAGCAAGTGTTTTCACAGTGGTTTAGTGCCCCTTTAGCCTGCCTCCGCAGCGACAAGTCACGCTCACAGCTAAGGCTTATCAAAAACCCCTTTCCCTAGGTCACAAAGGGAGATCTAAACTGGGATCCCCAGAGAGGGAATCTTGCTAAATAGCCACAAAGCTCCTCAGAAGGGAACCTGATCTCAATACCCGCAGCATTGAACCACACATTCATGCACACATACATCCTGCCCGAGCATGCAGGAGTGATTTCCCAAGCTAACATTTACACAGTTCTCCAGAGAACAATAAAGTTATACGAACTGTAGCAACCATTATTGGATGTTATAGCACTAGGCCCAGCCCAGTGAGCTAATCGGAGGCCTTGCTTTTCAACAAACATCAAATTCTCTTGTTATTCAGATACCTGCATTTCAGCCCTGCGATTCCCAAGGTTTGCGAATTGCACCGCTCCTATCACAAGCACCTCAGCCTCGTGCTGTCTAAAGCACATCGGATCCTTCTATTGCCATCCGTCTTTTCACCAGCCCATATTTTCCTCCTTCTGTGGAGGTACACACCATCTCACCCATAGTCACCACTGTATTTAAGAGTCTCTGGTGATGCAGCAAGACAAGCGTGCCATAGGAAGTCTGCAGTAGCAAAGTGGATTTTCACAGCTAGCAGAAGCCTTTGCACAGATTTTTGCCTCTGTAACAGCCTGGTTTGCAGCACTTATGCTCTTTAATCCCACTTCAGCAGTCCAGGGAAGCAATGAAGCACATGTTTAAACCTAAAGTGTGTGCTTAGGCTGAGCTGGCTGCAGTGGGGCTGAGGGTGCGATTAGTATGAAGGATAGACACTTGTGTTTTGATGGATCAACACTTTACATTGAGTAGCTTATCGGCTTTCCTTTCTGCTATTGAAACATGTGCTGCACTCTTAAGTCAACCTTTTCCGGGAAGGTAATTCCATATTATCAGTAAGTTTCCAATAGACATTATCCAACTCTCCTGCTGATACCACGGGCTAGGATTTCTGCAGCGTTGTGACAGTACAAAAACTTCAGGCTTAGAAACATTACACTACCCCAACAGAATGATGGATCTGCTTCCAGGGGGTGAATAATCCTCCAGCCAAACAAAACCCAGAAAACCTCTTTCAGTACCTTTATTTTCCTTTTCCCTGTTATATTCTTCTAGCAACTCTTATGTCTTTGTGAACTGATCCCGGTGCAGCTCTTCAACAGCCAAGCTTATTCTCCATGGGGTAAAACATCAGCAGAACACGCGACTCTGAGCCAGCGCTGAAACTGAACTGCTTCGCAAAATGAAAGTAATGCACAGTTGGTATCTTCTTAGTGAATTGAATTAATAATGTTAAGAATCAATAGCAACTTAAGTATCCTATATAAGTGTGAAATTAACTCAGTGAAGGGAGCTGGCAGACCCTTTAGGTAAGGTTTTGCTGCCAAAACAAAAATAGGTTAGGAATTATCAGCTTTCAAGGTACCTTAAATAGCGTGGAGGAAGAATTGCACCCTTGCTCTTGGAATAGTTAAGCTAAATTCAATCTTATTGGTTATTTTGGTGTTAAAAGGTGCTGCCCTTATCTTTTGAGAGAATCCATGAAATTAAACATGATCTAAGGAAGACCCGAGCACCCTCTCTTCTGAAGGTGTTCAGCATGAATAGCGAGGAGTGAGGCAAAATTCGTAAGTACTGATCTTTTTCCAAGCAACAAAAGGCAGTACAAAAACTGCATTGAAAATGCATTCAGGAAACTTGTTTTAATTCTTCATGTGCTGAAAAGGATGCAAAAATAAGTACTTTAAATCATACCCTTTCCTACTGCTTAAATGAATTTAAGACCCTGGATAAACAGCGATGGAAATGATTTGGGGCTTACTTGAAATTCCACACACACACCCCCCCTCCCTTCTTTTCCTTTGCAATTGCTGTTACCTTGCTACTTATTGCTAGCTCAAGCTCGCAGCTGCAGAGAGGGCTTTTTTTGTTGTTGTTTTCTGCTTTGTGAGCAGACCGGCTTGAATCCGGAGGGGAATTTCATGGTTGTGGCTGTCTCCCTGTCTCCAGAGTTGAGGAGTTGTAGCCCTTCGATAAAAACCGTGGTGGAACAGCTTAGTGCATTTGAATCTCAAACTGAAAACTAGCAACAATGAAAAACACCCCTTAGCTTTCATAAAATCAACCAGATGCCTTAGAAGGGCAAATTTCTTGTTCCTCTTTAATTAAAAGGTAGAGCAAATAAAAACCTGGTTTTAATTAAACAGCAGGAATAGAAGATGTTATCTCCCCAAACCACTCTGCTGCGGTGAATTAAACTTCTGCTGGTTTTGTTTCTTTTATTTTCTTTAAATCTGCTGCATCTCAGTTTAAACCCAGCACACAAAAAGAGAATATTTATATGCTCCAAGTTAACAAGGCAGCAGCCCCTGAGTGGGTATAAACTGGCAGAGATTTGTACTGGCTTAGGCTAACACCGGAACGGGTCTTTTAGAGTCAGTGGCTGTTGACTGCCACGCTCAGCACTTACCCCGGTGCAAACATAGCAGCACACTTAGCTTTTGCTATACACACAGAGGGATATAGCCAATTTAATTGTAGCATAAATGCTCAATTTTCAATCAAGACCCAACAAACCAATTGCCCTGGTCCCTCCAGGGCTGTCCTCCTGCCACCAATGCCCTCATGGATGCAGGGTGCTTACACATTGCCACACAGCAGCTCCCGGATTGCTGAGGAAAGACAGCCTTGTACAAAGGCATCCCAAGCAGGGTTAAATCCTGGCTTTTCCCAACAGCCTGGTATCCCAAGCCAGGCCCAAGCCTGCTTGTAAAATAGTGCAGGTGTGTTTATTGTAATCATCTCTCACTAAAAAGAAACAGGTTCAGGGGGTTTAAATATAATTAGCATGAGCTACACTCCTGCCTTTAATCACTACCTTGCTGGTTAATATAATCAAGAAGGCAAACAAACAAGGATTAACTCCATTAAATTAAAAAAATATATATTCTACGGGGAAAGCCTGCAAAGGAATTTTGTTTTGGTGCTCTGCTACAGAGCATCCTTTTTGTTTCTGTGTTACAAGTCATTCTGAGCCTAGAAATACTTGCCTTGGAGGAGACCTCTCCTTTCTCTGCCTCCCAGAATGAAAAGCCTTTATTTTTCTTTCACGTTTGACATAACCCCAACGCTTTGTACTTTCGTGACATCTTTTACTAGAAGACTTCCTGCACTTAACAATATTTAATGGCATGTCAAGTGAAAGATAACATTTGAATAACACACTTGCTGCTCTGATAATACATCCAAAAGGATACATCAGATGTAAATGCAGGTTTCGGGAACAAGAGCTGGTGTTCCCAAATGATCAGGTCATTATATTGCTGCAATTACTGTGCCTGGACCTGCTTGTTTGGCAGCCGAGAAAGTGCCTGAATCTGGAACAGAGTTTTGTCTGTTTGGCCATGAGGTATTTTGCAAATAACCTGTATCATGACATAGGAATCGTTTCCCTATCAAATAACCATTTATTTCACATGGAAAGCTCCGTTCAAAGCACTCCTAAATACAGGAAACGCTCTTATCAGCAGAGATAGAGGCAAAATGCTTTAAAGCAAGGCTTGCTGCGATCCTGAAGCTTCACATTCACAAGGGGAAGCCCAGATAAATACAGGCACATGGATATAAGCCTGTTTGGATATGTACGTATTGAGTATCTCCTTACAGAGACAACAAATAGCCAATACACTCCCCCCCCCACCCCTTCCTACCTCCATTGTAAACCAGCCCTCAGGATCTTCTGTAGATGGATTTAACAGAACCCCTCCAGCTCCCCCTGAGAAGGGAAAGTCGTTTCTACCAGCATGTTTATTGATACAGGATGTTAAGTACCTGCCTGCCTGCCTTTTGCTTATAATAAAGACACTTTTTGTGCAAGTTCCATGGAATGCGGTGTGCCCGAGTTTAGAGGAAAATGGGAGATCGGCACAGTTACAGCAAGTGGGGGCTGCCAGTGGAAGAGGTGCCTCTGGGAAGCACAGCACCAACAGAATCTGAAGCATTTGCGACCATTTCTCTTTAGTTATGAATTCCTTCCTAGCCGTGCCAAAAAGTCCATGTAGAGTTAAAAGGAAAACAGGAACATACCCCAGTATTCTTCACCGGTTTGCAGACAAAAATGCCTGTGCTTTCCGCTAAGAGAATGCAAGGAGAGGTAAAACATAAGAAGAAAATATTCCTCCCAAAACACTGCATGTTAGAAACAATGCTGTCAATGCTGCAGGAGTCAAAACAGGTTAAAAAGATGCTCGGCAGATAGCTGCAGCTAGCTGAGGGCATGAGCCTGGAAAGCATTACTGCTTGTGACAGTGCACCCAGTCCTGCAGCCATTTCTGTGCTGTGCTCTGGTTTATTCTCCTCTGAGCTCCTTATCGTGTGTAGTTAGAGTGAAAAAGCTCAGCGGCGTGCCTGCCACTCCAGTACTGCACCTCACAGGGGTTTTAATACCCTCCATGCTCAGCACGGGATTGAGTGGGACCCTAAATAAAGCCAGGCTTAAATGTATCGCTCCACTAGGTCAAAGATGAAGTAACAACTTCAAAAATGTGCTGAGCGGCTTGAAAATCGCAGCTTTTGCAGAGGAAATGTCAATCCTCTTTCCTATTTTCATTGTTGGTGTCGGGCAATTCCCAAAACCCTTGAATTCAATGTACCTGTGCTGAAAATAAATGCGTTGTTTTCCTCCGGTACTTCCAAAAGCCAAACACAGCTTTTACCGCACACTAAAAATGTGCAATAAAAACTGAAGTTACTTTTATTTCTGGCCAATGGCATTTTCTGATTTTTTATGTTCTTAATTTTGGAACCAAAATAAAGGGAAAAATCTCCACCTTTTCCCACGGCAAAAAAATAGCTTTGTTGAAAAAAATAACAATCAAAACTCACCAACCATTTCTAACAGCAAGTGGGATGGGATACGAATCTGAGCAACGCAGAAACGCAGGTCTATCCTCTGTCTCTCTCATCATTTCTCGCATTGCCTAGGGAAGGCAGAGACTATAGCAACACAGACAGAAAGGTGACTTTAAACACATCTGTTCAGAGGAAATTCTGTTTCACAGCCACGGCCGTACAAGCTGTATGTATTTTGTATTGGAAATGCCTTTTACCAGGGACAACCGAGACTCGTCAAGTAACAAAACATCAGTGCTTTGAGAACGAGAACTGGTCACGCGCTGCAACTTTCTGAAAGGAAAAGACATTAAAAATTCAAATAAAATTATAGGCTGATCACTTGAAATAAATTACAGCTATCACTGTGCCATAGGAATACATCAGTTTCTATGGCTGCTCTTTGAAAATGATCTCAGGTGTTTATGTGCTGCTTCTAGCAACACAGAGGTGAAACTTCATTCCTGGGGCACTTTGGAGAGGAGGCACCACCTGCGGGGCTGGGAGGGTCAGAGCTTCTTGACTCGTGTCCATCCCTACGGCACATCTCAGCACAGGGCCAGTGGCACCATTCGGCACCGCGCACTGAGCCGGATCTCCGTCTGCCGCAAATCAGTGCTGGAGGCAAGCAGCATGCCATCCACCCCTCCTCGGCTGCAAAGCGAGCATGCAGAAAGGGCTCAGCAGGGGGGCAGCTGCCAAACGGACCTTTCTCTGCTCAGCTGAACCCAACCTGCATTTGCTGAAACACAGGTGGGGTTTTTGCAATGCACTTGCTGTTGAGCTCAGCAGTGATTTCAACAGCAGCGGGGACAGGGTGCAAGCATTTCAGAGCTTCTGCTGTCTTAACACCTGCAGAATCCCAAGGCTTTCCAGAGAGTGGGACCAAAAGCAGAAGGGACTTTCAAACAGGGGACAGGCATAGAAATGAAAGCAACTCCTTGGTACATTATATCCTTCTTTCAGCAGTGTCTTTCAGTCTCAAGAGCGAAGTGCTAATAGACCCATTCCTGCAGCTCGCTGGAGGATTATGCACTGCTAAAAACTAATGATTCACTGGAAGCCATGAGATCTCCACAATGTGATCTGTATGGAGATAAAGGCACAAAGAACAGCAGCAGAGCAAGAGGTGGTTGCAACTCATTGCAGGAAGAGCAGGGTTGGTTTGGAAACCGGGGTAAATCACAGGGCTATTGTTACCATTTGGTGATGGTGGGGACCAAAACACCCATTGATAAGTTTTGAAGCATCAGGATTGCTCCCCACTGCCAATCTTGTTTAACAAGCAGCTGGAATTGGGTGGAAGCATATAGCAACTAATAGTAACTTACAGAGCTCTGGAAATTTGTGGAAACTGGGATAAGAGTCAGAGGAGAAGGTACAGCCATGCGCTTTGTGTGCACACTGTTAGCAGGAACATGAGTGTTAAAGCACTGAAACAAACTCCCTTGTCTCTCAAGACCATGACAGTGAAAGCAGATGGATCCATTCTTGTTGAGGCTGAAATAAACCCACTAGGATTTTTGCATCTATTGCCTCTCCTTTACACCCTTCTAGGAAAACATTGCTTTTTGAAGGCTTTTGAAAGTACTCTTCTACTCCTGCTAACCTGATCAGCCACCACCTTCATCTGTGCCTCTAAGCAGAGAAAGGGAGAATGAACACAAGAAATCAAAGGCACATAAATACACAAAGGAATCAGTCAAATGTATTAATAATCCTGATTTTAAAAGCTGTATTGTGAGAAAAAAATATAGAAAATGTATAGGAAATATAAAACATGTATTTTGGTTCAGACTGTAAAAGAGGGAATCAACAGGAGCCAAGGCAAATCCCTTTTCTATGTTTTTCTAGGTGCTTAAAACAAAAGCTTTGTAAAGCATTTATTTGGGGGTGGGTGGCTGACCCCACCTTTTCCTCCCTCCCAAAGTAAAACCCAAGAAAGCATAAATATTGTTTGAGTTAACTTAAACCTCTTTTTTTCCTTTCATTCCTTAAACCAGCAAACAGTAGGGAAATAAATGTTGCGATCAAACATGACATTTCATTGTATCTGAAACAAAACGTTTCAGCTTTGGCTTGGGGTGAATTTTGCACTATTTAAAAACATAACATTTAAGCAAATTTAGTTTCACAATATCTTGTTGAAATAAAAATATTTCCCTTCTAAAGTCTCAGGGAAAAAAAAAAACCCAGTTTAAATTAGGGAAAAACCCACAGTTTTCAGTTAAATCTAACATATATTCAACACCAACTCACTAGTAGTTTTTGTCAAACCAAAAAGTGTGTATTTGGGCACATCAGCTAAACATCTTCTGAGCTCTGTTTTGTGTCGAAGCTGCTACTCTGGGGCCCTGGCGTGCACTTTGGGTAGTCGGCTATCACCACAGTTTGAACATTGATCTCATATCTGTCCTGCAGCTGAGAACAAGGCTGATTCATGCTAGGTGCTGTAGGAAGGCTCTGAGAAAAAGATAGCTGTATTATTATTATTATTATTATTATTACTGTTGGTTTTGTTATGATGATGATGATGATGATGATGATGATGATTATTGCCTGGGTGCTGCTGGTTTGGACATTCACGTATCAAAAAAACCCCACAGGGACCAAAAAGCATCTCCTTTTGACTTTATAACTGGGGATTAAGCTGTCACTTATTTGGCATTCCCATTCCCCACCATCTCAGCAGCTCTTGCTACACTTGAAACGTTTGACTTTGCTCTGTACAGTCAATAGCTAAGAACAGCAGAAAGAGGTGATCATCAGCACAAGATCGTAATATCTGCTTTGGCTCTTCGGTGGCTCTGAAAACGTGCAAGTATGGTTGGGGAGATGGAAAATAATATGAAACACTCACTAACAGCATGTAGAGTAGAAACTTAGAAAACCACTGTAGTCATTGACTCACAGATGGTCAAATGAACAACATGTTTCTATTCCTGTATTTAATTAAATCTTAATTATGCCACCAACAGGGTTCAAAACGGCATTATGAAACAGCTTGCATGAATACCAAAATACGATTGGCTGAGGAGGCTTTGAACTTGTGTAATTATCTTCCTCCAAAAAGCCACACGTTGGGTCTATGAAGCCTCTTTGCCAAGCAGCCCACTGCACCACGGCACAAGATGAAAATATCAATTCACGCAGAATGCGCTCTGTTCAAGGCATGGAGCTGATAGATGGAGGGGCAGCTTTCAAATTACCACTGCATCCAGCTGAAAGATGTTGGGAGTTAGAGGGAGATTTTCCAAGCCTTCAGTGGGCTCTGGATCAGGCCCTTCTATGCAGGGCTTTGCCTCTTACCTTTGTTGGTCTGTAGATAAAATGGACCCATCATAAAATCAAGCAACTCTAATTTAATTCTTCCACCAGCTGATCACGTGAGTTAATGAAAAGCAGCTGCCCGAAATATTCCTTTGAATTGTCTTTTTTGCTGTTGTTGAAAGAGGGCCCTTGATTGAGAAGAAAGAGTTTGGAGGATCTTTCCTTTTTCATGGGGCATCTAAGAAAACCAACCACCACCACCAACTCGGAAGTGTGTTTTCCCAAGAAGTTAAGCTTTTTGCAGTGCTTCCCAGAGCAGAGGGCTCAGAAGGGCCCTTTAAAGGAGCTCCATCCTCAAGTCATCTCCCAGGCTCTTCTTCCACCTTTTAATGCCACTTCAAGCTCCTTTTCAACTTGCTACTCAGAGCAGAGATCACCCGCCTCTTTCCAACTTACAAGCAGCTCCTGGAAGAGCTATGCGTGTGGAGAGCAAAAAAGCACCGTGGCCAAGGTGTGTCCATCCTTCACTCCACAGATTCACGTTAAAAACACAGGAGGCATTAAGAAAACCCTTACCATTTTCAAAGGCCTTATACTTGAGCAACAGTTTCTTTGGTGGACATGCACAACACCTCACTAAACAGCCTCTGGCCTTCGTCTGGAAAGACAGTTTTACTGTGCAGAAGGAGGAAAAGAAGGAAGATGAAGAGGTCATTGCACCATTGTATTTTATATTGTTTTTCCATTGAGGTACTAAGATTTCTGTTGAAAAGTCATTAGAAAAAGAGGTGATGCCTTTCATGAGGAGGCACATGAATTGCAGAGGTGGTCAGGGCAAATAAAAAGCAGAGAACAAGGCTCTGTGTGGATTTACAAGATCCGGAATTTGTTGAGGGTGAAATTCTCAGTGAAAATGATGATGTTGCAATGGTTTTAAATTTTACACGTTTTTACCTCCTCCCCCCCACACACTTGGAGATAATTTTTAAAGATGAATTCAAATTTTAAAGGAAAACAAATGCTTTTCAGCAAGATTTCTGCCAATGAAAAGAAGTCAGCTGGGGGAAGGGAACTAATTTCACTAGGAAACTTTAACCTATTTGGACCTTTTCTTTTGTTGAATCACCTGCATTCAGGGAAAAACAACCAAAACCCACAGCCCTTCATTGAAAATACAAAGGTTCTTCAGAAAAATGGAGAATGGGAAACACCCTGGAAGGAAGGAATTGTGGCTGGGAACCTTTCTGCCTGCCTCAGAGGTAGACCACTGAAGTCGCCAGGCTTGTACACTGGGTGCTGGATGCGAGCAAAGCATCCCCTATCAGGGTGCACCTGCCTAGGAATGGAGGCCACCCTGCCTTACTAAGCTAACTTACTAAGCTAACAAAAGGCCTGGGAGAAGTGTGCATGGAAGCCTTTGCTCTCTTGAATTTTCCTTTTAGACATGCAATAGGACATAAACACACACCCAATAGACGCCTGACAGGGCTCCCGCTTCCTACAGAAACCCACCAGATTTGCCAAGAGAGAGAATGCCTTTTCACAGCCTTTACTCACGCTATTTGATTTCAGACCTAATTTATTACCAATTCATCTTAAAAGGAGAGCAGAGATATTTCTTTTTGGGCTTTCCTTTTTTTTCCCCAGTGAGGCCTCACGCTCCTTGAAATACCCAAAATCGCTGACACAGTGCGCTCCTCCAGGAATCCAGAGCCTTTCCCACTGTGTTACAAGCTGCCAAGGAGGCTATATTACAACAAAAGAAGGTTTTATGTCCTCCTGAAGGCAGAATACTGGGAACTGCCATGAAAAGTGCATTATCTGAACGGTATTTGTTGATGGTTAGAATCAGCTTATTTAGGAAATTTCCAGCTGATGTATAAACACACCATGGAGAAGCACAGAGACAGCCACAGTGATGCAGGCAGTGTCTGAACCCTCTTGGCTCCAGTCCTGGGACTTAATATCTTAATAAGTTGTCGTTATGAGTCACTGCAGTGGAGGAGCCAGGATTGCTCTTGTCACATTTGGTAAGTGGACTGAAATGCATTCGCAGACTGTGCAGCGGCTGAAGATGGGGCTGGGTGCAATCATGGCAGGGTTACCATCATTTGCTAGGAATCTTGCAGAGGGGCATTGTTTAAAGGACTAAAGAGGGGGAAAAATGGGTAAAATTAAGGAAAGATAAAAGAAAGAGGTAGGGGAGTGACGAATTTCAGGCAAACTCAACACAGGTGTCTGGCCAAAGTACTCCAGCCTGCCATGAACAGGAGGTCAAAGCAATCAGACAGTCCCTTCTGGAATTAAACATCTGAATGTTTGATTAAATCAGTGAAGAGCACTAATGGCTCCCAGGAGGGAGCCTGATTTTCCACCGGATCAGTGGGATTTAGCCTGTCCCATATTTCCTCAGTTTTGCTCAAGAGAAGGCCATCGTACAAAGAAGTGCCCGCAAATTCTGCCTCTCGGCGCTTTCTGCACATAAAACTACCCTGTGAGATGAAATGCACGTAGTCACAGCAAAGAAGACAAGCACCAAATGTAACTATTGAGCAGCCCAGCTGATCAACCCAGATCCCAAAAATCAGGGTGATGGATGCTTTTCTCTCTCTGTCTCTACATCACTGGCAATGCAGGTTTTACAGGCTAAGTTACAGTCTAAGCACTGCCATGCACTGCTTCCACTCTTTTATTTCCCTGAGCAGGAGAAAAGGGCAGAAAAAGAAAGGTGCAGGAAGCTAGCAAATCTTCATCTCTCTGAGAGTGTTAGACTTCAATGATGAGCTAATTCTGCATTTACCAATGGCACCAAAGAAAAGCAAATCTGAAAGCAATAGGTTTCTCCTGGGGAAAGGCAACGCATTTTACGTACAGGTTTTGCAAGGTAAAAGCAAACTGTCAGAGTGACTTTGTAAGCAAAGTGTCTGTAAAAACAGCACCTTCTGAGTCATCAGCTGAGATCCTTGTGCACTTATCTGCCAACTCCAGCAACAAAACCAGCTTGCGTGCTCTTGGGCGTGCTGGAGCTGCAGATTCTGGCTGGCTCTGGGAGAGGGAGCTCCATCCCCCTCTGGCTCCTGTCTTCCCAGGACACGTTATCCGAAATCCTCCCGTGGAGTCTGATTCCTGGCACAGATGTGGGAACAGGAAGGAGCCCTGCGAGATGTTCGGGTCCCAGCCCACGTCTTGCAAAGAAACACCAAGGCTGCTCAGACAAGGGAGCGGACTTTTCCCACCCCAAGCTCAGTGCTTTCATTTGAAACTTGCCATGAATTCCATTTCCTTGCCAAGATGTGGGGGTAAGAGGGGAGAGGATCTGTCATCACGGGTGCTCCCCACTACTCTTCTCACCGATTCCTTCCTCTTCATTTTTCTCAAAAGGAAAAAAACCTGCAAAACCAAACAACCAAAACAAGAATTGAAAAAAATCAGGAATTGTTTGATAATATAACTAGTAAAATACATAAATATTCTCCACATCCTGATTTTCTCTGCTCTATCCCCTGTCTGCTGGCAGGGAGACCCTCCCAAAGGAAAAGCAAAAAGGAGCAAAGTAAAGCAATGGAAGAGCTTATCCCCAGGAATATTTCTCTGCTTTTCCTTCTAAACTTAGGCAAGCTTTATGTGAGCATTTCAAAACGAGGACTTTGGTGGGGTTCTTTTCTTTTGAAGAGATAAGAAATAAACGAGACCGAGAAGTAAGGTTCCTTCCCCATTTCATTGTTCCCTGAACAAAATGTGGGGGATTGGAAAGAAAGTGGAAGTTTTACGCTGATTCCCAAGTTAAAAACGTAGATGTAATGACATTCCATTACTTCCTCCTTGCTGCGAAGCACTGATAACAACAGCCTCTAAAAAGGATGATTCCTATTTTCGCCCGAGATGCGTTTTCCAGCAAGAAAGGAGTTAAAGAAAACAAATCTTATCAGTGACATGTTTTGATCCCCTCTATCCAACAGCCTCCTTATTCTTAACCCCAGAGATTTGTATCTAGGTCAAGTGTACAACCAATCGCTCTCCTCCCACAGCACAAGGTTTAGCCTATCGCTACTCCGGTTCGAAATGCGTTTTGCAAAACTCTCTTTGGGTCAGTGATTAGACTGAGTTCAAGGCCAATTCATATTCCATACGAACCCGGTTGGTCCAGTCCTAGAGACAAGAGCCAGGATATCAAATATACGACAAAACTGGCCTACTCCATGATATTTAAAACATATGGCACAACGACATACCCCACATTTCCATAGCTTCATGCGTGCGTGTTACTGATACGCTTTGCATTCTAATGAAAATATTAGTACACGTTGGATTGCTGTCCCCCTCCCCTTCCCTCCACATGGAAGGATTTCATCATATGTCTGCTCTGGTCTGATTTTGTTATTCATCTATGCTGAGTGCCTGACAGATGTTTGCTTGCAAATTTCTAAATCACTTTGCACCAGCCACGCTTTGCTCTTGCTGCATTCACCCCATCGCATACGGGGAGCAATGCCTCCTGCCCGCTCCTGCCTCCTTCCCATTAAACATGTGCAGCAGCCAGAGATACAATGCTGGGAGAAAAAACACATATCCTATCTCATTCCTCTATGTTCATGGTCTCCTGCCACACAGCACAATGAAGATGCTAAAGGAAGACGCGCCCAAGCTGGAAAGTTCCTGCATGAAGCTGACATCTGGGGATTAGGGCAGGGAGGAAGAGTCCGAAAACATTGGAGTTTAACTTTATTCCAGCTGAAATGAGCGCAGTGGCTCTTCAGCATCGACAGGCCGAGCACATGTGACTTGTTGATTGACCCCAAAGTGCCACTGCAAATGCCTATTCTGCTGTTAGCAGGCTCAAATCATTACAAGAAAGCAAACAAAAGTCATTTCCTCCAGGGCCTCATGCATCTCTTCAATTGCTTCTATGTACCTTTGCCAGGGCAACACCAATCTTGCAGAGCTTTTGGGTTAAAACCTCCTCCCACCCTTGTCCACAGAAGTATTTTTGTCCAAAGACAACTGTATTAAAAGAACAGTCACACTCTGGGGCTTTCAAAACTTGTATAAGAGAGGTCAGACTGAAGATTCATCTTTTGTAATACTTGCAGTAAGCACTGCTCCACATACCCTTCTGCTTCCCTCCCTCATGCTTGTGAAAGCTTCCTTTGGGAAGTCCTCAACTTCCCTAAAAACAAGCCGTCTGCTTTCAACCAACTATTCCTTTGTTTCGTTTGCTTTCTGAATCAGTTTGTCAGCATGTGCTGCCATCAAAAAATTAGATCTCGCTGAAAAATGAACCAAACACAACCAGGGAGCAACTCCAATTACGAAACATCACTGAGCTCTGGTTGCACAACATGCCGTGAGACGCTGACGTTCCTAGCATTTAATTTAAGCTTTGCCTTGTAAGCTAGAAGGTATGTGTCCCACCAGCCCCGCCAAAGGTTGAGAAAGGGCTGTCTGTGCTTATATACTCTTTAGGAAGCTTATGGCTCTTTATGAGCCACCCAAATCCCCCAGTTCCCAAGGTGAGGCTGACCAGAGTCAATGGAAGTGTTTCCCTCATCCATTTTTAGTGCAACCAAGCTCTTGTCTGTTCTACTCAGGTTTCCCCCCCTGATTAGGCAGATAAAAGGGCTCTCCAGAGGAGAACATGGTTTTATGGAGGTGAGGTCTGCATGAGTAGGTTGGTGCTTCCAAGGGACTTCACATGGGAATTAGATCACTTAACTGGAATGTATCAGAAATGTCCCTTTTGCTGAGGCCCCAGAAAACAGAGTGACTCTTTTTCCCAGTGACTAGGGAATGCTAGGAAGTATTGCCCCAGTTTCACTGTGGATTTTACCTGTCCCCAGGACTTCACTCTAATTTTACATGAACAGGATTCTAAAGGGACCTTAAACTGGGGATCCTAGAGCTTGAGCTGGGGAGTCTTTTTAATCCCTCCCAAGTCCTTTCAGCAGCTAATGGATCATCTGTCCTCCCTCCTGGATGTGAGATTGCTTTTGAAATTGATTGCATCTCCCACTCTCTTCTCTACCATCCTAAAGAAAATCATTTATCAGCCCCCTTCCCTTCCCATCAGCTGAGCAATCCTGGGAGCCTTCAATGGCCTCCCTATCCCTACCCCAAAATAGCTACCTCCAAATGATTGCAAAGCTATAGACAAGCTGCGCTAAAGTCCCACCAGACACATCCATTGTCAGAGCCCATGGCAACTCCTACAGCTAGGTGCCTCCAAAGCTAATTCTTTCTAAATGAAAGGTTGCTTAGTGGCATACTGCAAATTAAGCCTTTGAAGCCAGCACACAGCTCCCCGACCTATTATTGCTTTTTCAGATATACTTCACTAGAGCAAAATCCAACAGATGGTCCAGTCACGAGTGCAAAAGCAATGGTTTCAGTGTCTTCCCCACATACGAAACGTAAGCCAGCTTATACAAAAGGATCTTCCAGCTCTATTTCCTCCATGTGTTATTTTTATGTATCTTCCAGGGAAATGCAACTGGAGAATTTGAGTTTAATAAGTGTGGGATATGGGCTGCTATTAAGTCTTCAAAGCGCAATCAAGCAACAGTGATGGATCAAAGGCCTACAGAGAACTTGCAAGAAATTATTGGCCCTTCAGGAGACTGAGCCACGATGAATGCCTACTGGATCCATACTTCAGCCCCCTCGGGAGGGCAGAGTTATTAAAGGTCGTTGCAAAGCCTGCTGAGAGCAACATAAAGTTTTCTGCTGACTTTGCATGTTGTGGATCAGCCTCCGAGTCACCTGATCGAGTATATAGTGGAACAGACAGTAAACTTTAGCTTTGCCAAAAGCCCAAAAGAGAAGGAAATGAAACATCACAGTAGTATTGATGCCAGAAGAAAAGGTAAATCTCAAAGCTCAACTGATAATGAAAAAGCTGGGGGAGGCTCGGGCTGAGGACAGGTTTGCTTTATAGCTCTCCTCCAACAATTAAATGCAAGTTTAAAGAGAACTTGAGCTAAACCACACAAAAATGAAATACTTTGTAACCCATTACAGGTTGCGATGCTCATCTTCATGGCAAAGAGAGCCACAATGCCGTGTTATTGTTTTAATTCTAGGGTTAGATAACATAGAGGTTAGACCATATTCTTAGGCTGCAGTTGCTGCCTATGTCACCTCCTGAATTGGGGTGCTCCTGGAGAAGGTTTAAGCATATGCATCAACCCTTTAATTTCAATGTAAAGACTTCTATGCTTGAACTTTGTCCATTCCCACAGAGAGCAAAACATGCCATGCTATGAAGAGTGGTTTGGCATACATAACATGCAACCATCCCCATAATGCACCATATAGCTTCACCAGAAGAAACTTAGTACAAGCTTCTTACAATACTGCCAGAGCACTGCTTCCCACCATCAAATTCCAACACAGCAAGTTATCCTTGCCCTGTGAAGAACACCAGGGCTGCAATGGAGCAAAGCATCAGTGGAACTAGGGATGGGTACCCTGACTCCTGGATACAGCAGGCTTGGGAGGTTGAAATACCTGCTGCTTGACCTAAACATGCATCTTCCTTAACACTACATATGCAAATCCACAGAGGCTTTGTTGGAATGCTCTTCCTGTGCCTTTGAGGGGTGCAGCTGTTTTCCTGATAACTTCATTTCCAGTTCTTCAGCTACTACACACATGTTCCTTTATGCCAGCTTTAGTGTCTATACAGCATTCTGTTTACAAGCAGGTCTACATCAAGACTTGTGCTATTGTTGACTGAATGACAATGTGGTCTACATAGGTAAAGGCTGTTGCTCTTGAGAAAAGAGCCAAGTTAACTTAATATTTTTGGAATAAAACCCCAAATCAAATGATATCAATTTACATATTTTTTATGACTGCTTCATTTAAATTCAACCAATCTTAAATTCTGAGTATCTGGGGCTGGTTTACCTCATCATTTTGAAAGAAACAAGGAGGCTTTCCTGCTTTTTCTCCCCAGATCTCACTAGGAATGTCAAAAACCTGGTTTCCCTGGATTTGCTGAGGGTCCCACGAGTAGAAATTGGTCCAGTTGAGTCTTTAACAAAGCTGTCTTTTCTCCTCAGATTTTATTCAGGTGTCTGAGTTACACAGGTGTTAGTAAAGACAAAGAGAGAAAGATGTATTCAGTCTAAGAAAAATCATTTCCTCTCAGCTATCCAGTGATCATTTATTTATTAAATGGAAGGACTTAAATCTTTCAGCATTGAATTAAACACCAAAGTGAAACCAAACCAGCTGATAACCAAGTAATTTAGGCAGAGAGTACTAGCCCATTGCTGCAGCGGAACTTAAAGGGAGGCACTGGCTTTGTGTGCTCACTTTACTGGTGGCCAGAAAACCCAAGACGTGGCAAGCCCCATCCTGCTCAGCAGCCACGGCTTATCAGGGATGTCCAAAGCAGGGGCAGTAGGCAGCTAAATACCTGGGCACAGGTAAGGAGTCAGAGTAAGGGTGCCTGGTTTTCCAAAATAAATCGTATTTTCCTGGGAATGATGGTCTGTTTCACAAAACAGTTTTCCCTAAGTAACGAATTGTCAGGTTTTTCTTTATCTCCCTGGCCAGAAGTTTACCAGTCAGCCAGGGGTTCTCCAAGCTGATACTTCTTCCATCTTCTAGAACACTGAAAGACATAAAAGCAAGACACAAAGGACCTAAATCAACTCGCTTCTCAGTTGAAATCCAAGGGATCTTCACCATGTCCCACCTTGCTACTAAGACACTAAACCACTGAAGATGCTAAAGAGCATCTTCAACCTTCAAAGAGCATGAGCTATAGCTCTCCTGGGGCTACAGGTTAGTCCCATGGTCTTCAAACGAGAAAGCAACACAGGCTGTGTGCTAGGATGCTGTGTTCTGTCCTACTGCTGTGGGAACATCAGTAATGCCTAAAGTCCTACAGAGACCATAGAGAAGCAAAAGGCAGGACCATGATGCTTGAACCAATGATGACCTGTTGCTCATCAGCAACCCACCATTGGTGTTACGGTGGTTAAACTGTAGAGGCACCCTCAACTTAGCTAAGGTTAAAGGCAATGAACTCCTGTGCCCAACAGGAAGAGTTTTCACCCTGGGATCCCAGGATTAAGCCCTGGCATCTCATGGGAAGTAGTTCTCTTCTGGAGATGGAGAAGCTGTCAAAGCAATGCTGAAAACCTGAAGACAAACTTGATGTTGTTCTGAATATATTTGCCTTGAAATGGGTGCTGCAGCCCAAAAAACTAAACAGAGGCCTTACTCTTCCCCACAGTGCCTGAACGCTATTGGAACAGCCAGGCTGGTTTTGGATACTCCTTGACAGTGATGGGAAACCCTTCTTTCCCCTTTTAACTAGGCTTGAAATAGGGGAGGAAAAGGCAAGGAGCACAAGTTATTTTGCATGTTTGGATTTTCTAGTTCATGAAACAACATTTTCATTTTCCTAGCCCAGGTTTTAAGCTACAGTTACTACTGCTGCAGCCACAATTAATATTTCACCTTCCAAAAAGAAGGGGGGAGAGAAAAATCTCTCTTCTCCATGGATTCCCAGGGAGATATTCCACTCTGATCTGCAATTAGTGGTGGCCTTGAGTAAATGATCTAAAATAGAAATGTTGGTTTTGGAATCATGGTAGCTACTACTTTTTACTCCTCCCACATGCCAGTTCTTCTATTTGCTTTCCTCTATGATTAAAAATAGAAGCCACAATTGCAAAGCCATTGCCTTTTGGTTTCTTCCTATGGCAGGACACACACTATATTTCCAATGCTATTGACATGAGAAATTACACAGATTTCTGATCTTGACAGCAGTCAACAATCAGACCTGAAAAACTGCACCCACCAGTCTAAATTATCCCTGTCCTACTGCCAATGGAGCTTGGGTGACCAGGAGATGTGAACTGGTCCTCTGATCGCTTAATGCTTGAGACCCTGATCCAAAAGCTATTGAAGCCACTGAAGAGCTCTCTTTTTATTTCAGAGGGATTTCAGATGAGAAATTCAGGTCTGTTTTTAGCATATACATAATTTTGAGCACCTGCCTATGTCCTACAGAAGTTATTAGGGCTCAGATGAACCTCTCTTCTCCAATTCCAGTGCTGTGCAGAATCCCAGCCTCAGTTGGAAAAGCTATGGATTACAGCGTGTCTTAACTGTCTGACTTGCCATAGGATTGCTTTTGAGAGTTATGATATGCATTTATCATTATTACACTGTAGACAGTTTGTCCTGACATTCTACACAGAAAATAAGGCAAGCTCTGGAAAAATGGCCCTTGCAATTCACACCTTGCTTGGTCCAAGCTTGGGTGGAATTGCCCAATTCATAAAGAAGGCAGAAAAAGGGCCTGTGGGGCTTCCACAGGGAAAAGATCTCCAGGTTATTCCCTTCTCTTTGTTGTCATTCACCTGTAAAGTCTTTCCTAGAAAGGTCCTCAGCCCAAAGCTGAGGAAACCAGATGGATCCATCAAACCAAGGAGAGAGCTACCACCTTGCTCCGCACACCCAGCACACCCAGCTGCTCCAGCAATGCCTTTGCAAATCAAAAGCATGCCTTGACCTTGACTGCATTTATTGGTAGGATTAACAAGCAATAGGACTTGCTGTCCCCGGGTCAGCCTCTCCTTTGCTTATGTCTGCTGCTCTGAGGGTTTATAACCGAGGAAGCAGAAAGGAAGAGCGGGCACATCAGCTGGTAACAGTTCAGAAACAGATGTACATTCCTGCACAGAACTCCAGTGTTAGCGTATCCAATTACTTTGAAGCCGTGCTTCACTCTAGCTGTCTTATCCCTAAAGCCTCACTCTCCTTGCCTCCTGCCTCTTATCTGCGCTGCTCACTCACTGCTCCTTTGCTTTTGATTATAAACTTGTCACTGCAGGGTGAATGCTTTGGGGAACATCCGCCTGCCGCGTCTGGCCGCTGCCGCAGCGCAATGCAAGGGATAAGGAAACAAAGCCCACAAAGCACAACTGCAAGGCAAAATGGGACTGCCTTTGCAAAGACAGCGTGTGGAAGTGGATATTCCTCAGTGGTGGCTGCAAAAGCACTGAGGAATTATCACCTAAATCACTCCGAATGCAAGGGAGGGAGGGAGGATATAATCAGCTTAATTAAACCTGGCTATACTAGAGGCTATTCACTGCTGGGCACTATTTGCGCTTGGGACATTTATGATACTTTTCTCTATAGCAGTAGGTAGAGAGGAGGAGGAAAGCAGTAAAGTCAACAGTCTCTTTCTTCTTTCAGCTTGCTCCTGACGACCCCCCTTGGCAGAGCATGTTGAAATGCTATCACCTTTACTGACAGGGCACTCAACCTTCCCCACTTCCTACTGTGGGCAGAGGAAAGGAGTGGCAGGAGGCAGAAATCCAAACGTTCTCCTCCACACTGCAGAGGGGCTGAAAGGTGATTTTCTGCCCAAGCTGAGCTAGGGGACAACTGGACAACAGGGTCCCTATGGACAATAAGCACTACCCCCAAAGCCGAGTCTGTGTTCATTGTTCCCTGCTAACAAGGGATTTTAGCAGCCTGGTAATGGCAGTGGAAAAGCAGCAGCAGCAGCATCACAGTGGATGCCACGTTTAAACAGGGCATTAAAACTTTCACCAGAACGATTTTTCTTATTGCAGTTTATGATTTCATAACCTCTTTCCCACCCTGCTGTGGAAGGATGCGTCCACCCCATCCTTTGCCAGCGGTACCTTCATACTGCCTGCCTCCCCCACAGACCTCTCAAAACTCCCTTTTCCTTCAGGAAAGCCAGATCACATTTCACCCGGGGCTGCACACACGTAGACCGTGTCTTTGGTCTGCTCCAAAGGAAGATATTTGCAGTATTGTCAACACTGTACTCAGCTCTGGCACTAGGTACTGCTAGGGGACTCAGTGGCTGTAAAGAATACACACATACACAGCAGCTCTGGAGCTGATGTTTGTTGGAGCTGGGCTTATGGACTTTGTAATTATGACACAGCCAAGTTTCATCGTAAATTTCCCCAGTGAAACCTGTCTGATACTAAAAAGCTTTGCACATTCAGAGGTTACACACAGCAACAGTTCCCATAGGGAGAAACCCTGCCTCGCTTTGTTGTGCAAACAGGCTCAGTGTCGTTCACAGAAGCCAGGCAGGGGGCCGGGGCCGTTCATTTAGTTCATATCACTACGGTGTGTAGGGGAGTGAAGGGCTGCTCTGCCATGGAAGCCTGTTCCTACTCTGCACCATACACCCCAGCATGACGTGGCCAAGAGCACCCAGAGCTAAGTGAGTGCATCACTGACTGCATCCTCCAAGGCTCCAGCATGATGCTAAGCTGCACCCATCCATGGTTGCACTTGTATGGGGTAGGCACAGTGGTTATCACAAAGGTAAAATGCCAATGTCAGGTGAGAACTGGGTGTTCTGGGATACAGTCACTCTGCCCCCAAAACCCCTCTGTCCTCAACCCCTGGAAGAACTGAGTCCCACCCCATGGAGACACCTTACTGCCTGGGAAGTAAAGCCCTGCATTTGGTGGTCATGTTAGGGTAAAAGAAAGAGGCATAATAAGCATTATTAGCATGCATATCAGGGGGGCAGGAGGAGACGAGGAAGCAATGAGCAGCTCTGCTTCTCTTGCAAGCTCAGGTCTCCTCCCTTTGCTCCTGGTGTTCTCAAACAACCCAAAACACTGCCCTGCTCCCTCCCTAAGCAGCCTTTTGCAGACATAGATAGCAACTTTGGCAGCATATTCCTGGTGCTCATCCCCATGACACAACTGCCCTGCCTTATTGCACACACCCCCTTGCAAATCCACAGCAGCTTACCCCCATAAACACGGAAAAGCCAGTGCCATTCGGAAGGAACCTGTTTGCTGGGAAAACCACGCTCTTTACAGCTGGAGAGCAGAGATGCCCCTTTGGTCTTTGGTGATGGCTCCTTTTACTACTTGGAAATGCACTAAGAGGAGGCTTCCAAGTACATCAAACACAAATCAAATACCCCTGACGAGGGGTGTTCAGTTCTCCGAGGCACAGCTCCGCATCAGCATCACTATGGACAGCAGTTTATTTCCCTTAGAGGACAGGCGAGGGGCTGTTACTCAGGCTTCTCCAGCATAAACCACCCTAACCCAGCCAAGGATGGCATCTGCTTCAGCTCCATAGGGCTGGTAGATGCCACCCCAGCCCCCTGTACTCATGGCTGCAGATGCAAAGTAGTTGCCAACCCTTGGCCGCAGCTGCCAGGCCCAATCCCTTCTGGAAGCTGGGCTTTGGGGTGGGAGAGGCACCCGCTCGGAGTCGTCGGGGTCTTAAATTGGATTAAAAGTCTATTTGCAGAACTGCCTCGCTTTCCGACTTCTGTGCTGCACCTGAAAACCTTTCCTTTTGAAAGCAAACACAGGCTCTCCCCAGGGGCTGCCTGGGGAAGTCTTTCCACTATAAACATTACCTACCAGGAGTGGAGTCAGCCCCAGGCGAGCCAAGAATTCCTTCTCCTACCAAGGAACACTTTCCAATCAAACCAGACATTATTTTTTCCATTAATGAGTGTTGATACCTACTGGAAAACTCTGCAAAGAAACCTGCTCCAAACGAATGCTTCGGATACAACATCTACGTTTTACGAGTTTGCTTTTGCCTTATTTTTATTATTATTGTTTCATTTCGTTTCCCTGCTCCCTACTGAAAACACGGTCTTTGCAGCTCAGGAATGCATCTGTTCTTGCAATTTGGTCCAAAACTGGTTTTGCTCTGCCTTAGCTCCACAGAAGCAAGCAGAGATGCCCCACGTTTTCCCCTGGTGTGATGGTGAGGGAAAAGACATCCACTGTCTTCTGGTTGATACATCAGAAATCCTGGAGCTGCTGCCACGAGTTTTATGTGCTGGGATACCACGGTTTCTACAGCAAGATATTCCAGAGGAAAGGACATCCTCCTGCCTACCTACCTCTGCTCTTGCTTCCCCCAAAAGTACCATGTAGTGTTTGACAGCAGGTGAAAACAAGCAGGGGGGAAACCAGGCTGGATAGCCATGGTATATTCTCCATCAGGTTCCCTACCAACTATTAGCTGCTTTCCCAACAGCCTGTATTTGGGGCTCCATGGGGTTAGTCCAGGAGGATCTTCCCGTGCTCCCCCACAAGTAGGGGAGCTCAAAACTCCACCCTTCCCACAGCTCTGCCACCCTGAGGTCACCCCATGGGTCCCCATCTCTGCAGGGCAGTTGAGAAGCAGGGTGCAAGACACCCCTCCCTTCCCCCCCAGCACCAAGGGTGCAAACTATAGGCCATCCTCTTGGGCATGATGAGGCTTCATAAACCCTGCACACCCTGATTTGGGCAAGGTACCAGGGCAGCCTGCCTATAGAGATGGAACCCATGGGTGGAGATGCAGACTGTAAGCGCTCAGCACCCCAACTCCCCCCCCCCCCCCCCCCCGGGCGGGGCTTTTCCCCTA
>NDXB01016955.1:57920-107199 GCA_002631895.1 Agapornis roseicollis
CCCCCCCAGTAAAAAGCAAACAAAGATAGAAGAAACTTAGCCAAATTTTCCTACTTCTTCAGTTTCCCTTCCCCAAAGTGCTGGTAAAGCAAAGGCTGTTGGTAGAGGCAGTTTCTTATTTACTCTTTAACACTAAACTCTTCCTCATAGTTCTCCGTTAGCAGAAAACTACTTCCTCTAAAGTTGCCTTTGTAATATTTGGGGAGGGAGGAATAAGCAGCAAGAAAGGCAAAGAAAAGGCCTTTACTAACACCCTCATCTCAAGCCAATTAAGCTGAGCAGCTCTGCGTTGTGTCAGCCGGAGTTTGCATGCGGCTGGTCACTCTCTGGGGCTTGCTACATAAAGCAGAGTCCATGAACTCATTTCAAGAGAGAAATTTGCCGCCCTCCCATCACGTCGCTCGTGATGTAAAGTGAATTAATTTCATCATGCACAGAATCAGCTACTTAAAGGTGAAAATCGAGTTTATCCCAGCCCATTGGCCAGGCTCTTCTAAAGGCGCAAATTCATCTTTGTTTTAGCAGCAATAAACGGCCTGTTTAAGTTAAAACCCAACCGTGGGGCAACTGCAGCACCTTGTTTGAAAATAGCCAGAGAGTTTTCAACTGGGACTTACTAATGGTGTAACGCAGAGGCTTAAAATCCTATTAGAAACCACTTCCAAGTCAATGTTTCCCTTGCATCCTTAAACTGTTTGGACTTCGGTGCTGTAATTAAAGTGTGCACACACTGTTCTATGGAAGAAGTAACACCCTGAATGTTAGGCTGTTCGCAAATCAGTTACTCTGCCCATTGCACAAGCTGCCTGTTGTTTAGCTTTGTTTAAATAGGTGATGCTGCTGGTGTGTGTTTTATGGACGTTACGTTGTGCTACTATTTTGTGCATGCTGTGCCCTCATTTCAACTGCAAAAAAGCCAAAGTCGAGCTGCTCTTTCAAAGGATCATCCCTCCATTTATAAAACAGGGTGCCCTTTCCCATGCTAATCTGGCTAAAAAAGCTGCAGCAAATAGATTAGAACCCCCCCGCTACACAGGCTAAAACCCAGGCTTCTTGTCAAAAAACAGATGTAAAATGTCCCAAACACATATTTCTTCAGCAGTTTAGATTGGCTGAATAGTAAAGTGCTGGGGTGGAACAAAGCATTTATTCTGTTGTTTCCCCAGATGATGTGCTTGCCATTAAGCCAGTGATGGTTTTAAAACTGCTCTCAAATCTGCAACCATTCTCTCTCACAGTGCTTTATAGCAGCAAAACCTGCTTTATTCTTTTAAACCATACTCCAAAATCACTGACGGTTGAATTATTTATTGGCAGCACTCTGATGAGGCAGATTTTAGGTGTTGACGCTCAGGTTGCCCCTACCCAAAAGCAATTGCAAGCGACATTTTGGACAGCATGAAAAACCATGGTGTCGAGTCAAATCCCGATGTGTTTTTCACCAATTCAGTGTGAATTGGTATTCAGCCTCCTTGCCATAACCTGACTTCGAGCCCTGTGGCTAGAGGTGGCTCTTTGCTTTGTGTTTGAGTGCCTTAGAGAAGAAACTTGCCTTTCCCCGAGCTCCTGTGCTTCTTCTTTCTTGTGCCTGTGTGTGCATGCACACGCGTGCGGTTGAACTGTTGAAAACGCTGTTGACAAACGGCCTGGTGTGATGCGGTGTCAAATTCTATCGTTTATGGCAACAAAAATTACATCTGCCAGCAAAGAAAAGCTAAAGATACATCAAGATCCTCAAGGAACCCTTTAAAAGGGGCAAATTTAGGCTGCGTGGCGCGACACGGACTTATACATGGGTCTGTCCCGGCCAGAGGAGTTTTTATGCATAGTGGGAGCTGCCTGTATAGTCTTGGTGATAAATATATATATATGTAATATATATAATATATATAATCCCTTAAGAAATAGCCATTTGAACTTGGGATCAGCTCCTGCCTTTCCTAGGGAGTAGCGAGCACGGCAAAGATTGGGTGAGCAAAAAGGGGTGAACGCTGTTCAGGCTGGATTGCCGCAGCCGTCCTCCCTTTTCCCTAGGTTTTGGGGGAGAGCTAAAGCAGGAAAGGTTTTCTCCTTGCGGGAGCAATCATAACCCTTCATCCACAACAAAATCAGAGCGGCTTTTGGACTAAAAATCAGAGCCTTGGGAACTGGTGAAATGCCACCTGGCTTCTCCAAATGCCAGCAGGTCACTGCTGCTCGTTCCTCTGACCGTGAGAGGTTTTCCTGTTCTGGTCCATGTAATTACAAACAACTTACTCCAGTAGTCTGAAGACAAACAAGCACAGCTTTGTACTTCAATGAGTTCAAGAGGGTGCTTCAGCTGGGTACAAGCTGAGCCTTCCTCCCAAAAATCTTCACATCCTCATCACCGGCACCTGTGCCCCTTCCCTTTGCAGCCACCTTTCTCTTTTTCCCTCAAAACACTCAAGATACTCATGATTTTTGGATTTCACAGTTTAGAGTAAAGAAAGAATTGCCTGTTATTCCATTTAGTAGGAAAAATCCTGTCCAACAGCAATGCCAGAAGCAAAGTGTAAAAGACAATACAGCCCTAAACCCCGTGCTAGTAAAACCAGTCTGCCAGCAACTCACTTCCCACTCTCTGCAATATAGCTTGGGATGAGTTCTTTGCCTCCCTTGGGCTGGCAGTGGCACTAATAACACCTTTCCCATCTTTTTTTGTGCTGGGGAAGCCTCATGCAACGTGTACATTTGATACACAGCCCTTTACCATTGCCTTTCCGGGGTGCCTCCAGTATAAAACGCTATCATCTTATTTCACTTAGTCCTTCAAGCAGCGAACAGACGTTATCTTTGCTGGCCCTGGGAACAACCTAATTCTATGGTATATGAAAGCAGTGCAGTTAACTGGGGGTGTTATGACACTGGAACTAAGCCCTTTTTTGTCCCCAAAGCCCTATTTTTTTCATACACATCCTTAGGAAAATGTAAATATGTTTCCTTGACAGGAAGGATTGTAAAGTTTGGTATTTACATTAATAGGCTTGGGGAGGGGGGGAGCGGGGGGGGGGAGGGAGGGTGTCATCTTAGTGCATTTAAAAGCCCAGGAAAAATGCGGTTTTGGATCTTCTGTTTACTTTTGTGTCTTTTCTTGGGAAAGAATAAATCTGTTCCGCAGCAGACACCAAATACATTGCAGTCAGCCAGAAAACACTCAGGCTCAGGGACCTTTGAAAGAGAGGGTGTAAGGAAAATGCGCCGGAGAAGGAGACATGCAAAAGACAAATCTGCCACGGGATAGAAGCATAGAAACTAAATACTGATCATAAAGGGCCAGAGATACACATGGTAGAGAGAAAATGTGGGATCAAAACCGAAGGACCGCTTGGAAGAGAGGCAAAAGCATGTTACTACTTAATCTGCCAGCGGCAGGGCTGCGGTAAAAGCCCTATCGGGAGAGATGTGCGTTGAAGGGTCATTAAGGGAACAATCAGGGCATATATTTCAGCTAAGTACACCTAATTTGTCTCCAAATTAGTCATCCTCACACCAGTCATTGTGCGGGGTAGCTCTAATTTTAAGAGCGCACAAAGCATCCTCTAAAAACAAAGGGGAAGACTGCGGTGCTTCTCCTTCATAACCTCCCTTCACATTCCTTCCTTTGGTGCTTTTTGAGACATATTTCATGGAGTTATATGGAGCAGTGATAAATGAGCCTTGGAGATCACAGCAGCCTCTTACAGAGCTGGGACAGATCCTGTAACCACTGCTGAAATCTCTTTCGGGGACATTTCTTGTCACTCTTTCCCCCTAGCAATATAATTATTTTTATAGCTGTAGCTCCGAGAATTATTTCCATGTGGTTCAACACGACTTTGAAATCTCCAAGCCTGAATTTATGTCTCACTGTAGAGCCATAGGAACAGTTTGATGAGGCCACGAACATGTAAGGGAACGCCACCGCTACCAAGAGCGCAGAGCAAGCTCGACATAGAATTACAGGTGATGGTTGGGGAAAGCACATGATTTTTGGTAGTTTCTCCCCCCCTCCCAGGCTTCACATATTAGGAAAGGGGAAAAAATAGCTGATAAAAATATAGTGCTGTGCCATTAAACACCTTCTGATCCAGATCCTCCACTGGCCCTTAAGGAATCTTGCTAGCTGACGATCCCATCAGACCTCTCAGTGGCTTGCTATAAGTGACTTGGAGCGCCCTACACACCATAGCTTCTGATTTGTCTCTAAGGCAAATTTGGAAGAGAGGAAAACCAAGGAGTCCTCCAGCTGGATACAAGCAGCCTCGTGCTAATTCATAATTAGTTCTCCAGAATTAAAACAGTAGGAATATTTGCCAGGCAAAAATAAAAACCAAGCTCTGGGCACCGCAGCACTTATTAGATTTGTAGTTGTAGATGACCACTCAGCAACAGCAACTAATCATACACAAACAACAAATTAACTCAGCCAGCCAATAAATCAAAGTAAGGCAGCCCCTTCCCTCATCCCTGTCTCTTTAACTGCTTCCACACCAGACCTGGATGAAGGCAGCTGGTCCATGCAGCCCATTCTGTCCCATCAGAGCTAGCTTTAGCAATGCCGTTGTCCTTCTCCCAGGAAGGGGAGCCAGTTAAGCGGCCATGAGGCTCTTCTCCAGCAAGCACCCCCTCAGCTGGGCTTTCTCTTAGGCTCTGCTCAAGTTCTGCATGCATGCGGATGGGTATGCAAAGTGGGGATTTGGGCTCTGGGTAGCTGTTT
Source organism: Agapornis roseicollis (assembly GCA_002631895.1). Lineage (NCBI taxonomy): Eukaryota > Metazoa > Chordata > Aves > Psittaciformes > Psittacidae > Agapornis > Agapornis roseicollis. The sequence continues at coordinate 62,638 of NDXB01016955.1, forward strand.
GGGATGTACTTCTGTATTAAGGCAGGGCTTTCTTTGGAGGAGTGCGTGTGTGACTGATATAAGAGATGATCTCCCTTTAAACGTTTTCCACTGTTCATCACCATTGCAGAGCAAGGCTTTTTTACAAACAAGGAGGGTTTTCCCTTGGGAAGGGTCAAAAAGAGGGAGAATCAGCATATCTGAAAAGGAGCAGACACGTTGCAGGAACATGGAGGCAGGAGGGCTTTGCTGGGGAAAGGTGCAAACAGGACAGCAGAGGCTTTTGGTACCACTCTCAAAGTGTTAAATAAGTGACAATTAAGCATTACTGCTAATAGGAGGTTTCAAAGATGCCATTAATTCCCTGATCTCTCCAGCCAGCCCTACACCAGGTCTGAGCCCTTTGGATGGAAGAGGCCTTTTGATCTAATTCCCTGAACTGAGCCCAGGAAAGAGCCAGCAGCGGGCGTTTGTCAGCCTGGGACGGCATCTCCCTGGGAAGGGGACAGCCAGGCACCCCCAGACCTCTCCCAGGGGCTTTGTTTGTGAGCTTTCACATGATTCCCAACTGTATTTTGGCTTCCACGTTGCGGCAAGGGATGGAAGCTCAGCAGATGCAGCCCGCACAACTTGCAGAAGCGATCAGGCATCAAAAAGATAATAACCCTCATGGCCTGCATTGTACAGCGAAGCCAGAAGTGAGCTGTAGTCTCTCTTCCTCCCATCTTCTCCCCATCATTTGCTTGGAAAACAGGGGGGCTGGAAGGAAGAGACAGATGTCTACTGGTTCAGCTTGATATATATTTACTGGAAGCGGTCCAGTAAGCTTTAATTGAATTCCTAATAAGATAGTTTTGCCTTTCTCAACCGCTGCCCCCAAAAACAAACTTTACCGTTTCCTTAAGAGTTATTAGACCTGCCAAATGCATGCTTTAAAATGTATGAATTAGGTTTCAGCTGAATTTAGCCACCAAAAATCCTCATGCCATGATTTATCTGGTTACACCTTCAGTTTGAACTGCTCGGGCCTCCTTTAAAACCCATATGTTTGTGCTTCAATGTAAATAAACCTAATTGCTCAGCTAAGAGAGATGTGGGGGGATCATGGCTGCACTGAGGCTTTTGCTAAGAAATCAGGTAATCCAGCTTGGAATATTCCATAGAGTTGGGATGGTGCCAGGGAGAGGCTTTTGGGCAGAAAGCTGCATCTTGCATGGCTGGGGTGCTTGGGTTTCCCAACACCAACCTCCTTAATAGACTCAACCTGCCAGAGGGACCTCACAAGCCACAGACACGCACATTTAAGAACTGCCATGGTTTAGTGTGAGGTGTCCCTGCTTATGGCAGGGGGGTTGGAACTGGATGACCTTAAGGTCCCTTCCAACCCTAACTATTCTATGATTCTATGACCTTTACGGCACGTTCCATGCACACCATGATGAAATCACACTGTGGAATATGGCTCGATAGGAGAAATTCCCGGCCTCGGGAAGCTCAGAAAATCATGGGGTTGTTAAAGAAATACAACAAAGAGTAAGGCAAAAGAACATATGCTTGATGATCTTAAAGGTCTTTTCCAGCCTAATTCATTCTATGCTTGTCAGTGTACAATTTGCCGTTGGTGACTCAAGACAAACTGCCCTGTTAAAACAAAAGGACTTAAATCCCTCTGCAGAAAGCTTGACTGGGGAACACTGATCCCCCCATGCCATCACGCCATAAATGCTGTCAGGAGCATGCTCGCCCTGCAGCACAAAAATCCCACCCTGAATATGCTCAAGACAGAGAAGCAGTGAAATGGCATCTTGTTGTTGAAAGGAAACGCTGGTTCCTTGCTGGCCGTGTACATTTCACCGCTCTCCTTTCACCATTCAAATAGCCCCATCCCACTGCAGCTTCTATGTGCCTCTGCCAAGGGCAACATAGTAGATACATAGTTATATATAATATATATTACATATAACACTAACTATATATATAATATAACACTATATATTTTATATATATATGTATATAGTGCTGCACATTGAACAGAAAGCTATAAGCTCCTTCCTGGGTGTTCAGAGCAAATACTCCATGGGAAAGCTGCTCTGCAGGCTGAGTTGTACCCATAGCACAGTTCCAGGAAGATCCCCAGTATCTGTGAGTGCTTGGCAATGCTATCCACCCCAGGCACAGGGGCAGAGTGAGGAGCCACCCTCCCCAGGTCCATGTTGGTGGATGTGAGTGATACATCCTCATAGCAGCATCACCCCCAGGACAAAAGCATCTGAGGCACCATTGAATGGTTAAATCAAATAAGTTAAGGTGGGGAAAATGGCTCTTTGGTATCTCAAAGCTGAGCACTGGGGTGCCCAGCACCATCTCTATGCTACATACACACCAGCTGGCATCCCATAGGCGCCTTTAGCCAGTTCTTGTGAGCTTAAGCCTTTCTTTCCTTCAAGTGCACAAGGCTGTGGCACACCAGACATCAGCAGATGCCACAGCATGAGGTAAGCAGCAGGAATTGAGCCTATGCAAGAGCATCCATGTGGAACCATGGAGATTTTGGTTATGGCAGTGACTCTAGGAGTGCCAGGGAATCACCACCATGGAAACTTTCCAGTGAAATACCAAAGCATAAAACTACACTATAAAACCTGGCCAGATCACCTAATATCACCTTAAAAATATAAAACTATGTGCACAACATTAATGCGTATTTTTACACACCAGATGATTATTCTGTATCTGTAAAAGGCATTTATTACATTGCCTGATGAGCTCAGGACCTACGGTGTCACCGAGTCCTTTTTGCTGCCTGTAATTGCAAGTACAATGCTTCAGGCATGACCCTGCAAAGATCTCTTTGCACTTAGTGGGGTTTTATGTGCTGGACAAGGAGTTATTTTGCAAGAGGTTTTTCATCCTTTGCCATGAGAAGGAAGGGCTGTAGAATAGATTCCTGTTGTTACCAGCACTAAAGAATCTCCTTTATACTTGGTATCTGACATGTTTGTTGTTGGAGGGGAGCTGGAGCACAGCTGAACTTCGGCTTTCCCACCACCTTCCCCGTAGAGAAGTGGTGAATTTGCACTTAGGTTTCTTTACAGGGAGGTGGTTTGGAGCACTGAGTTTTGAGCTGTTCAAGGCACAGTTTGTGCCTCAAAAAGCAAGGGGGATCAGAACATCTCTTTCCAGTGACCCCTTGGAAGCTTTGAAACCACAATCAGTATTTCTTGGGGTAAGTCAGTGTGCGCAAAGGAGTAACTCAACACCAGTTTATAGGCTCTTGCCAGGGAAAGTAGTGGTAGAGAGAACACAAACAGACTCCATCACCCCCTAAAAGTAACTACAGGTGCCCCATGGCCAATGCAATGTGCTCAGAGCGCTGGGGATACAGGGTAGCATTTTCAAGCAGTGAATCAGGAGTTCAAAACACTGATTGTCAATGGGGCTGAGTTAACCTGAGAATTTTACTCATAAGCACTGTTATTTTGTACACCTGGCGACACTTCCCCTCTCAATGGGTGGCAAAAGGTGGTTTAAAGTGGTTGAGTAGCGGAAGGGAAACGGACATGGCTTTGGCAGTTGTAGCTGTTTCCTAGGTCTGAATTATGTCAGAATAAGAAGCTTTTAAAGCAAGAGGGCTCAAATGTGTTTTCCTTTTCTGATATTGGTTCCTTGATCTCATATCATTACTGGCTCATTTCCTGCTGCAATTCGAAAGGTTTTCATGTGCACCACAGCACCTAAGGAGGTACATGCATGAGTCCCAAGACATTTCTTAGGCCTGCCCACTCATCCCTGCTCCTACAGAAAACAAACCTCCCGTTTAGAGCATGTTCAGCACTATTTCCTAGTGCCATAATTCCACCAGCCATGCAAATCAGTTGCAATGTCTTTATTCCCCAGTGCTATTGTTTCTTAACCTGCCGTTTAAATGCTACTGCACACATAGCTACATCCATCTTACACAGCCCTAGCAACATTTTGCACTATTTTAAAACACAAAACCTCTGTCTAGATAGGAACTCCATAGGCTGCCACCTTGAATTACTCATTCACTGCATTGTTCAGGCTGCCTTCCAGCTCTGTTTCAGGCACATCCTTAAGATGTGCCCAATATGTTCCAAAACAAGGGGATTTGGGGTCATTTCTGCCATATCACACCAGCAGACCCAGCCTGACAAAGAAATCTGGAGTACCCCAGGGGGCAAAAATCTCCATCATAACACAAATACGCAGCTTGTCAATGCAAGCTACAGCACCCTATGTCAGTACATCATAAAGACATCATCCAAACCACACTCTCCTTGTGCAAAGGGTGCTTGCCCATGCTGTTGGCACCACTGATTCATCCCTTTGGGGTTGGCAGGAACCCTTTGTGAAGACAAGCTATAGGGACCATACAGCAGTGCTGGCAGGAAGCACAAGGTTGGCACTCATTGATCTTTAAGGTCCCTTCCAATCAAAACTGTTCTGTCATTCATTCTGGGGATGTGGTGGTGTCAGGCACACCCTGGCCCTAGGCATGGTCCTTTCTAATGGGACAAGGCCAGCATAGTCCAGATGAACTCTGGGACATCACTGCCATTGTGGATGCAAAGAGGGAGAGGAGGAGAGGAAAGCTTCCGGGATCTCTTGCAGGAAGCTCAGGCTGGGACTCAACACCTAAAGCTTTGCAGGGGATTTGGTTACTGGGATTATGTGGGGAATGGATGTTGCTGCATTGTGCTTTATAGCTGGCAACCACGACTGGTGAGGCAGCTGTGGAACAGTCAGGGAACTGACTCAGGAAAGTTGTTGGCCCAGTTGTACAACATGCATCTTGGGGGGCTTTTGCCCCCAGACAGGATCACTGCTTCCAGCTGGTTCCCTTCTTGCAGGTATGGATGTGAGCTGGCCATGGAATGGGGCTGCCCACCCCAAGGAAGGCAAACCAGCCCTGAACACAGCCCTTGGCAGACACTGCAGGGACCCCCAGCCATTAAAACCCGGTCATTCCCCCCTACTCCAGCAGGACTGGAGCCCTCAAATCTGGGCTCTCCACTTCCCTAACTGCCACCGTTGCAGCAACACGCAGGGATGCGGCACCATCTGGCTTTAAAGCAGCAGGAGGCATCAGATGGGGCCGAGCGGCAGATGAGGCTATTCCTCCCATTTCCATTTTCTTAGGAAACTATGGAAGAAAAGGAAAAAGAAACAACAAAACCCCAGCATTTGGCAGCAAATAGAGGGTGGGGATCACTGCCAAGGCCTGGACAGCTGTACCTTCTTCACTAGCAAGTTGTGTGATCAGCAAAGGCCGTGCTGAAAGCCAAGAGGAGTTACCATAGCTGCCACATTGCATTTGCCTGATCCTCCCTCTGGGAGACACCTTAAAGAAACAAACCCACCCTAACAGCTACGCCAGCACTCGCACTCCACTGTGCATCAGAGGAAAACTATGGGTGACCTCTCAGGGTTTGTCTTCCTCCCACCCCCTACCCCCCCCCATCTTCTGATCCAAGCTGAGGGAACAGGGGAGAAGGAGAGTTATTCCTACAAGTGTTCTCTCGTTTTCCGCAGCCTCATGCTCCCAGCAGTGCTCCTGTGGCTGGACCTTCCCAACGGCTTGGAATAACCCAGGAAATGATGCAAAAGCCCCGGCGGGTCCCATCCACACAGAGCTCTGCAGCCAGGAAAACCCACCCCAGACTATGCCCTTGCACTGCAGATCTTAAAGCTTTTTGTCTGCTGGGATCTTAAAAGAGAAGGGAAGGGTTATATCGGGAGGAGGGAGGGAGATGTGATGAGCAGAGGAGCTTCAAGGAGCACTGATGGGCCATGCCTGGCTCACAGCAGATACACACGAAGAGCACTGCTGTAAGCAATAGCTGAGGGAAGCCTCCATTCTGCTCCCAGCAGAGCAGGTAATGTAATGAAAAGCTCTCAGATTGCTTTTTAAACAGAGATTAGTCATCCTTTCCTTTAGGAAAAAAAGAGACCCATTTCTAGGTGTTACCCCTGCCCTAGCACAACAGCCCAGCACTCCCCGGGCTTCAAGGTTTGTGCTAAACTCAGTGGAACAAATCTTCTGACCTCCACAAGCTTTCTTTCACAAAGCCTGCCACTTGTATCCCTGTTTCCATTATAAAGCTCCTTACAAACATATTAAAAACCATCGTAAGGATGGTTTGTCCTTGAAAACATCTCCAAAAGACTCTTCCAAGGGACTGTGCTTGCTCCAAAGCCACATTGAGCTCTCCCTATCCTACCAGCCCCATAATTAGCAGCTTCCCAAGCTCCAAGATCCCTTGGATGCTATAGGTGGAAAGTCACTGGAACACAGCACAGCTTGCTCCTGGGCTCTTGCTGACTCAGCATCTGCTGGCACTAGAGGGCAGGATACCCTTTATTAGAGAGTAGGATGCACATTATTAGAGAGTAAGGAGTGCCTGAGGTTGCATTGAAGGAGCACGTGTGTCTAAGAGGGAGCATGCAGCCTGTCTAGGAGTAGCCAGGAGCTGCCTCACTGCACAAAGCGAGGACCACCCCTGCACTGAGCACATCCCACAGCAGTGATTATCAGGGCAAGAGCCTCCCACGCTAAGTAAGGATTAGAATCCCAAATGGCATCAGAGGCACTTCCACCACCTTGTAGTCACAGCTGCTTGCTGCTTTACCAGCCGCATGATTCAGGGTGAAGCGTTTGGCCTTGCAAGTGGGATGCTCTAAGCAGTATTCACTGACGGTTTCTGATCAGAAGCTGTCTGTAATTGCAAGCTCCACGCTTCAGGCAAGACCCTGCAAAGATCTCTTCCCTTTTAGTGGGGTTTTATGCACTGATTTCTGATCAAAATCATTTGGCAGATACATGCAGCAGGCATAGAGAAGCTACACTGCAAGTGCTGTCACACACATTCATAGAAACAACCTTTTTCCATACACAATCAGCTGATGCTCAGGGAGTTGTCAACATATTCTTTCTATATAGAAAGGCTTTTGTGTCTTTATCTCATTCCTTTGGTGTGTTTCCCTTTGGATATCCACACTGTCCTCATCTTAATAGGAGATTTTAGACTAGATCCAGTCAAAGCAAGCCCAGGTTCTCTCCATTCCTTTATCAACAGCCACTTGAAGGACAACCAAAATTGCACAAGAGTACTCCAAGCAGGTTATACATTGCCTTTCATTAGTGAAAACCCCATAGAACTGGCAGGCTTCAAGAGCAAGGTAATTCATGGTCTAAACACAAGAAGAACTTCCCCTGAGCCTCCCAGACCTCCTTGTAAGGAGGCCCTAATCCTGCACTCACAGCATGGTGTTCATCACTGAAGAAAGCATTGTGGGCTGACAGCCAGGAGCAGCAGGTTGCACCCTAAATAAGCAATGCCTTTTAACATCACAACTTGTAACATACAATAGCAACTAAATAGATCAGGTTGGACCAGTGTACCAAACTTCAGCCCAGATGCAGCCTAATCCTAGCATCAGGCACAGGATGCGATAAGCATCACCCCATCTGCTGATACTTACAGGTTTGCCAGAAAGCATCTACTCTTCACTGAGGGACTGAACTCCTTTAAAATGGAAGGATTGGGGTGCACACTAACAAACTGAGGTGCTCTGCCCACAGGTCTTGCACTGGAGCACAGGGCTAAACCCAGCAAAGCAGAAGGTGTCCCTGCCTGTGGCAGGGGGTTGGAACTGGATGAGCTTTAAGGTCCCTTCCAGACCAAACCAGGCTGGGATTCTATGATTCCTAGTGGAAGCAAAGTAGGGTTTTGATTGCAGTTTGGGAGTGTTCACCCCTGCTTTGCTGCTAGAGAAAAACAAGAGGTCTGTAACCACACATTTGGCTGCCAGCAAACAGAGTGTTTTGCAGGACAGCACATTGAGAGCCTCCAGACTGATGACAGTTGATGAAGGAGCTCCCACACTTGCTCTCATCTGGTCTGTTCATCTCCAGCCCAGTTTGCACTGCTGCTGCTGGAGGGGACCAGGCACAGCTTGCACCCATAGCCCATGCTAAGAACACTCACCTCCACTGTGCTTTACACCCAACTTGTCCATACCATCTTGGTTGGTGCCTCAGTTTCCCCTATGAAGAGTTAATACGAATACTTGTCCTTTGAGTGCCTGTTGCCTGCCTGCCTTGCAACCTCTCCACGAGGCAGGGAAATGCATGTAAAGAAGGAATCCACATGCAACCAGACTGTTTTCTCCCTGCCTAACCAGCCCATCCTCCCTGCTGTCACAGCACAGAACATCCTCTCTGCACCCTGTATTTTTAGGCGCTTTTGGAAGCAGTTTTCCCCGTTTGGCCTGCAAAATGGAAACTGGCTCTGCACCGAGGCCAGGCTGAGCAGCCCATCTACAGCAATTGGTATGCATTTCACAGCTTCTCCTTTCAGAAATCTAAATTGCAGATGTGCGCTTCAGATCGGGAGAGAGACAAGAACGGAAGGAAAAAGGTTAAGCAGCTCTGAGTCACTCCAATACATGACCTACTGTTGATTTAGAAACCTACCTCAGCAGTAAATGCAGAATGAAGCCCTCCAAACTGTTTAACCTCTTGTATTCTGGCCAGCAAAACAAATCTATGAGAACAAAACATCCCCCCAGAGGCAGAAAAGCAGCGGGTCTGGAAAACCCCTGCCTTGGAAGTGGTAGGAAGAGAAGAGTGACCCAAAACAAGAAACCTAAAGAGGAGGGAAACAAATAAGGAGGGATAATAGGGCAGCAGATATGAAAGGCAAAGAGGCAGGAACAGGCATTATCAGAGCAGATAAGTCGGCAACAAGCAGAGGGAGAAAGAAAACACAGCTCAAACCCTGCTCTTGCTAAAGCCAATAGCAAGGCTCTGGTACAAAATGCACCCACTTTGTGCAGGAGAATGGTTTGCACCCAGTTGCTCCTTGGGAGCCGCCTGGACTGAACACATCCATCATAATCCCAAATTACTTAAACATGGGTCGGTTGTTTGCTGCTTTTTGAAGGGGGTAGAAGCAGCAGGGTGAAGGCAAAGGACATCTCAGCTGCATAACTGCAAACAGGCATCACATGCAGGTAGACAGGAGTGTTCATGGGAGAATTAGCTTTACCACAGTGTTAGTATGGGCAGTATGAATGCATCAGTGCTGAGGAAGCTCTGCAGAGGGCTGGCAACACAGAGCAGGCTGTGCATGGAGGTGTCCTTATCTCAGCCTTCGAAACCCCTGTGGGCATTTGGAGGCAGCTGAAGCACACAAAGCCCCAGTGATCTCTTGGAGAATCATTTTCTGCCTTCAAAGCGCATGGTGTAGCAGCGGAAGGAGAGCTTTCCCTGGGATTTGAGGCACTGAGTGGGAGTTGAGAGAAAGGCCAGCATCTGCTGATCTCAGGGTACCACCAGGAGAATACTGCACAAGGATCTCAAGGAGTTCACTTGGGCCAGAGCCATCCCATGGCCTCCAGTTAAAGCAGAACCGCTATAAAGCCATGCAAAGTGACCGGGGAGCCAGGGGGGTTTGAGAGTCCCAACAGTTGCAGTGATTAAAAGGGAAACTGATGAGCAAACATTTACAGCATAAATCAGGCTTTCCTTAAACATCCAGGCATGCTTTAAATCAGCAATGCTGCGGTTCACAAACCACCAGAGGTTTTTATGGAGACGGTGATGCATTAAAGAGAGTCACCACTATGGTCAGCACACAGTCGGTTGTCAGAGACAACTGCCTGCATAGTCCTGATGGATAATTCACTCCCAAACAGCTCTTGGGCTGATTTTCTCCCCTGACTTCTTAGATCGGGGATGCAACCTTCCTCTCTTCCACTTGTACAGCAGTGATAAAGGCTGTTTAATGCAAGCCTGAAGTGCTTTAAGGCACAGGTAGCTGTGACTTGTTAAAGCCCTCCTGTGTTCCTGCAGCTTTGACCAGCCTGTGCCCCTGGTTCCTCTCCATTCCAAAGCAGTCACCTGCCCTTCATGTCAGACATGAACTGAGATAAAGCTTCAGAAACCATTCTTCAAGCTGGTTTTGCCAGGTTTGAACTCTTCAAAGATCATATATGTTCAAGCTTTTCCGCCTAAAGTCTGCAGAGCAAAACCCTTCCCTATTAAAAATACTTCATCAACTGATTAAATAATACATGTTCTGTTAAATAGCGTGATTAAAAACATTACATGGGACTTATTACAATACACCAATAAAGCAGGGCTAAAGGTCAATATTCCAACATCAGGAAAGGCTTCTGGTGCAAGCAGAAAACATCAGGATTTGTGCATTACAGATGTTGAGCCAGCAATGTTCCCAAATTGTGGGCATTTTCAGCAGTGTTTCCGTACCTCCATTTATTCCTTTCCTCCCATTTTGCAGTAGATCCTAACACTGGCATTTGCTTGTTTCAGATATATATATATTCAGATATATATACACACACGCACATATATATACATACATACATATATATATATATATATATGACCGTCGAAAGACGCACCTTTCCCCAGTGTAACTGTAACGGGGGATGCCCGGTGGTAGGAGAGAAGTAGAGGAGATTTAAGCATGAGCTTCCTCAAAATCAGGACAAACCCACATTGATTACATAGGAGGAGAATTTTATGCTGCTTTTGAAGCCTTCTGTGAGGAGGACCCTCAAGAAGCATGGTCAGTGATATCCTAGAGAGCTGCCAGGAGCATGTGTGCTCACACAGGGCTTGCTGTCCTCTGATGGTGTTGAGTTGAGCCTGGCAGACAGGGAGGAGGGAAGTGACAGAGCAAAGCACAAAGGGAGCAAAGCGCCTTGGAGACTGGGGAAGAAGCAGCAGCAACAGAACAAACAGCTTAGGCTGGGGTTTATCACCGAGGGGGGCTGAGACTGACCACGCTAAGGCAAAGGGCCTGTTTACAGCAGGATCTCCTTTGTGGGTTACACAGCAAAGTGCACTGCATCCCATGGATGTGGGCTTGATGACTTGTTTGAAGGGGAGAAGTCAGACCTGCCATGGGCACCAGGGTCAAGAAGAGACAGTCTAGAGGAGGCAGAGAGACTCCCAGGAGCCATAACATACATCCATAACATACAATACCAACATAAAAAGGGATAAAGCAATGCTGTCATTCATTTGAAGATACAGTGGAAACTCCAGAACACACGAGCTGTTTCAGTGCATCTCCTACATGTCTTGCTACAGCTGTGTGTCCCCAAAAGCTAAGCATCATATCCACAGCTCATGTACATGGGAGAATCCTTGTAGACAAGGAAACAGATACAAACCACCAACTCCTGCAGTCAGAGCTTGTGTAGCCAGGCACAGCTCCACTGAAAGGAATAAGCTCAGCTCCTTTCATTAATGGCATATTTGGATGGTTTAATACTGGAGACGTCCAAGAGCCCCATCCCTTGGATTTAAGGTGATGCCATAGCCAGGAATGAAATCAAGTGAGGTAAAGGAAAAGCAATGCCAGCAGCTCTCCTCAGTCTCTGGGGCTGCTGCAATACCCCACACATCAGCTATCTTTCTTATCCCATCCCTATTAGTCTGGGGGCAGCATGCAAATGCTTGGAGATGAGTGTAGGTATTTCCTTCATATCCATCAGGATGCTTTTGCAGCATGCTCTGCCCTGGTTGTTCCATTCTCTGATGGAATAACCCAGGAGTGTCTGCCAGAAAGGGACTGAAGGGAGGGAGGAAGACCGTATTTAACTCCCAAATCATTGTAAGAAATTCATTAGCTATTATTTCAGCTGCGTGACCTCCTGAAGGGACTTTCTACAGAGCCAGATTATGCAGTCAACTAAATATAAATAAGTATGGAAAGGGCAGAGATCACTTTGTTTGTGGGATGTAAGGTTAAGTTTCCTGTAGGGTGCATCCATGTAACTTCCAGCAAACCAGTGTGGCCCGACAGCCTCCCCCCCAGCCTGAGGATACCCCCCCAGCTGGCAGGCATGGCACAAGCAAATGTGTTCCTTTCATATGGGGAGCACTGATTTCCAGGCTTCCTGCCAGTCCCGCAGGGACACAAGCACATTGCATTGCTGCAAGGTTTCCAGCTGCAGTTCAAGTGGGCTGCAGCTTCAGACACATTGCAAAGACCAGGTCCCAGCCAGGCACGCTCCTCTGGGTAAGGGCCTTTTCCTTCCTTAGCTGCAGCACTTAGATAGGGGAAACTTGTGAGTTCTTTTCCATTTGCATCTGTTCTGCTACCTTCAAGGACAAAGCAAACCAGCCAATCTCCCTGAGCCCTAAAGCTTCATCCCATCTACTCATTTTGGATGTTGATTAAAGAATCACTCCTTTTATGTAGCCTCTAAGCTGCTAAGGAAGAGCTGATCCTTAGAAACCTGTTTACCTTTCAGGTGAGGGTGTAGTGAGAAATAGAGCTAATCACATTTGCTAGGAACCAAGGATCAGGTGGAAGAGGAGGCTCTCACCACAAGATGTGGTGTCTAAAACCAGAATCTCTTTGGTGGTCAGTGGTATCCTTATGGTTGTTCTCCCTCTTAGACAAACACCAATTTTAAAGTATTAGATGGAAGTACATACACCCCCCACAATGTTTACTGATAGAGCCAAGTGCTATATTATAGGCGCACATGAATAGGGGAAGTATGCAGTGTACATATATATAGATGAGACATCTGTGCCTGAATAAGAATGGCAACCAGAAGCTGCACAAGAAAACAGCATCTTTAGCTTGTAAAAAGCACAGAGGAGTGAAAAGCTTAAGCCCCTACAGGCATCCTCCACACGTACAGTATGGTTAAAGCCTAAATATGGTATCGGAGGTGATGTGTGTATTACATATAGAAGCATGCACACACTTCTCTAGACAGAGCAATACTTCCCTATACCCTACCTGCATTCATGGTTTCTTAATGAGCTTTTAAATCTTCCATTTCAATCAGTGAGTGTAACATCCAGACCTCCTCATGCTTCACAAACACACAGGCACAGTCTGAGCCCAGGGAATAGGAAACGTGAGGAAACATTCTGGGGTGCCACAGGCAGCAGCAGTGCATGCATATAAACCTCAGCTGAACAGAGCATAAGAGCTGCTCAACATCAGATGCAAACCCAAGCAGTCAGATGAGAAGCAGCCTCAGAGCCAAACCCCCGATTCACAGGGAGCACGAGCTTAGTTCAGGTCTGCACAGCCTTGTGAAATTCAGAGAGGAGCAGCAGGGCCAAAGTCAAAGCACGGAGCCTTTGTTTTGAACGGATGCAGAGAGCTTTTCTCCCCCCCCCCCAAACCAGATTGCATCAGTACCACAGCAACCCAGGTTATTTGCTCAGTGGGAACCTAGCAGAGTTCAAGCTCAAAGGTTCAAACAAGTCCAGTTTGCAGCTGGCAAACCTAAACAAGACCAGGCAGCTGGCCTTGAGCTGAGTCACCCACAATAACGAGGCTGAAAATGTTGACTTAACCCATTCAGTCAATCACCAAAACCCAGAAACCCCTGACAACTGCAGACAAGAAAGCCTCTATCTGCCTTTTGCAGAATGCAAACCCACATAAACCAGTTTTCCAGAGCTTTTTCCAAGCTTCTGTGCACATGCTGCATACAAATCAACTTCTTGGGAGTCATTTGTTCCTATTCAGCAGAGCAGCCTGCACATCCTTAGTGGATGTGTACTGAAGTCAGCTCAGCAGGGCTAACAGCACACATTCAGGCATGTGATTAAGTAGTTCACTAACTGGACAAGCTAAGGGCATGCTGACTTTTTTGCTCTTTTAGCACAGAGATTTCATCTCTGCATGTTCCTTCCTCCAGAAGTTTGAACATGCTGGAGTGAGATTGTTCCCCTTTGAAAAAGAGCAGCGAGGGAGCAATCAACTTTGGTTTACCTCTTGTGAAGCCATAAATTCCAGACGTGTGATGAAAAATGGACACGAGAGCTCTGAAGTGGATAGCTTATTTATAGGAAAGAAACCAAGCAGCAACATAGAAAGCTTAGCAGACAGCAAGCCGAATACACTGCTGCGTCCACTCCGAGGCCGCTGATGCCCATAAAAACGTGTTTTGAAGTTATTAGTTAGTCATTGCAGAGGAAATTAAAACCCTCAGGATATTCATTTATGGGAGTGCAGGCTCTTGGAGCAGAGCAGTGGGTTGGGCAGCTCACAGCACCATCCACACTGGAAGTATGCAGCTAAAGAGATTGTGAGTAAGATTGTTCCTGCTCCTGCTTCCCATTACTGGCTTGCCCTGCATCACCCACACAGCAGCTTCAAGAAAGACTGTAAAGCAATCAGCTAACCTCAAGCTGAATTAGAAGCAATGGTACCTGCCTTTTGAGTGTTGGAAAATGAGTAATTCATGGCAGCTCAGAGTCCAGACAGGGACCAGGGGGTCACTGCCTATCTATCTCCTCAAGAGATCACACTCCTGAGGTAGGATGGTGACACCAGAAACTGCTAAGCTAACTAGGGTGCTGCTCCCCTTTACCATTATCTGAACTAGGAGCCCCTCCAGCAGCCACCACAGCCTAAGGTGCTCAAGCAGAGCTGAAAAGCAACACAAACATTCAAGCATTTATTCAATCACAGCCAGCTAAAAGGCTTGAAGAACAGTAAATAATACATGCTGAAGCATAGTTTGTTCAAACAAAAACCCCAAACCTCTTCATATTCCAAAATCCATTCTAGCAATACAAGTAACCATACCCTCTACTCCTTGTCCTGCAAAAGTCCCCTGAGGAAAAGCTGGTTTGGGCATCCTCAGACAGCAAAGCCAACCTTCGGAAGTAGCTGACAAGGAGATATAGAATAGTTTGGGTTGGAAAAGACCTTAAGATTAGTTTCAACTCCCCTGCCATGGACAGGGACACCTTGCACTAAACCATGTCATCCAAGGCTCTGTTCAACCTGGTCTTGGACAGTGCCAGGGATGGAGCATTCACAACCTCCATGGGCAACCCATTCCAGTGCCTCACCACCCTCAAAGTAAAGAATTTCTTCCTTATATCCAATCTAAACCTCCCCTGTTTAAGTTTGAACCCGTTACCCCTTGTTCTGTCACTACAGTCCCCGATGAAAAGTCCAACCCCCAGCATCCCTTCAGATTCTGGAAGGCTGCTATGAGGTCTCCACGCAGCCTCTCTTCTTCAGCCCCAACTTTCTCATCCTAGCTCCATATAGGAGGTGCTCCAGTCCCCTGAGCATCCTGGTGGCCTTCTCTGTACTTGTTCCAACAGCTCCATGTCCTTTTTATGTTGAGGACACCAGCACTGCACACAGTGCTCCAGGTAAGGTCTCACGAGCAGCAGAGCAGAGGGGCAGGATCAGCTCCTTGGACCTGCTGGTCACTCTCCTCTTGATGCAGCCCAGGATACGGTTGATTTCTGAGCTGCAAGCACACACTGAAGCCAGCTCATGTCCAGTTTCTCATCAACCAACACCCCCAAGTCCTTCTCTCTACAGGAGAGTGAGGAGAGTGGCAGAGCTCCTTATAAACACCAAGGCAAAAGAGGAAGGAACTCATTAACCTAAAGAGCAGCAGCTGGGTGAAAGGATTCAGGTTGGAATCTAGAGGCTGGGTTTAAGAGTGGGCAATGCCATCTGCAAGGAAGGCAAAAGCTGTGAAGTTAGTGAGATGCATTGTAGTAAAGGCTGGAAAAATGGTCCAGGAGAGGTGCAGGACTGAGGATGGCTCTTGCCAGGCCTGTGTCTGTGTTAATGTATCTGCCAGACCATTGAAGACAGAATGAGCCTCCAGGCACTAGCAGATAACTAATGCAAAGCAAGCCATGGTCTATCAGCATGCTTCGGAAAAGACACTGTTGTCATTCCCAGATGCACCATGCCAGCATCAGTCATAGAATCCCAGCCTGGTTTGGGTTGGAAGGCACCTTTAAGCTCATCCAGTTCCAACCTCTGCCATGGGCAGGGACACCTTCCACCAGAACAAGTCGCTCCAAGCCAAAAAGCAGATGCAGCAGACCTGGTTTGCAGTGGGTCTCCTGTCCTAGGCTGTGCTCACCTCAGCCTTGCACATCAGCCAATGGCTTTCTCTGAAGTGTGGTTAATGTCAATGGCACACACCAGAGTGCCTTATTTGATGCCAAGTACTTCTTACCCTGATGGGATTGTTTGGCATATAGAAACGTAACACCCTTTGCATAAGGGTAGCCCCACGTATTTTAAATAGTTGGACTATTCTTGTCATAAATAAAAGATCAGAGTAGCTTTATTGACTGCAGTGGAGTTATGCCAGTTTATTCCAAGTGAGAATTTGGCCCCTTGATTTCAATGAAGCTATGTTGGTTAATCCCAGGTGGAGACCTGGCCTGGTACAATCCCCTCCAAAGGCCCTGGGAGATCAGTAACACAGAGGCTGAATCATGGCTGTTACTCAGAGCCTGTGTGGTTATCAAGACCCTGCACCTACTGCCATGTGAAAAGCTGCTGGGCTGGGGCCAAGCGATTGCAATCACTGCCTTTAGGGATCAGGGTGTGCTGAGTGAGGGCACGTTATTCAAATGCTGCTTCATGAGAGGGGGAAAGTTTCAGATCAGTGCCTTTTCCTCTGCAGACATCTGGGAACATCACCCAAGATGCGGCTCTGCCATAGCTGGGCATGGTGACATTGAGCAAGGAGATGGGGCTCCTGCCTCCTCACATCAAGGGGTTTTTGTGATGCTCTTTTAAGATCCAAAAGTATAAAAGTGGAAGATTTAATCTCTGAGCTTCAGGGATCTGTTTGCCAGTTTTAAAGAGCAAACACAGCCTCACGAACCAAACGGGAAACATTCTTCCCTACTCCGGATGCAAAAATAACCCAGGGTCTTTTTTTCAGCAATCACCTCCCATTTTCTCGCAGGGCAGACAAAGGTTTGCTTCCCAGTGTTATAGGCACGAGTGCCATACTTCTTGCAGGTAATGAATCCACTGCAAATGAAAATCACTTGACTTCCCTTTACACATGCACACACAGAGCCATAGAGTACGCACCATATGCTGTATATTGCAGTGTGGAGAAACAACAAAATAAACCAATTCAAAGGCAGATGCTGATGGTTTTGGGCTCTCAAAGTAGTAGAAACACAGAGTGGACAAGTCTTGATCAGGCATTGGAACAGGCTGCCCAGGGCAGTGGTGGAGTCACCATCCCTGGAAGTGTTCACACATCATGGAGACAAGGCTCTCAGTGACATGGATTAGTGTTGGGGAACAGTTGGACTTGATCTTACAGGTCTGTTCCAACCTGGTTGCTTCTATGATTCTATGGCACTACGTAGCCCACATCCCCAGCACATTAATCACGCAGAGACATCGTTCCTGGTTATAGGATGCCAATGTCTCTTCCCAAATGGCTGGGTGGAGTTTCCCCTCTATTTGCTTTGAGATTGCACTGTGCACTCAAGGTGACAACAGAAGAAGGGTTCACCATTGCGTGCATAGGGGCACGGTGTTGCTGTGGGGAAGAAAGCAATGCCTAAGCTCGCAATTCATTTGCTTCAGCTCTGCCTTCCAAGCGTTGCTGAAGTCAGGCATCTGGAGCGTGATGTAATCTGAAGATTGATCAGCAGCAGCATACATACAGCTGTGCACATCTGGCCTACAGGTGTTTCAGCTGCTATTTGTCAGTGACTGTATTGAACATTAAAAAGCACCCCGAGTTCATAAGGCAATCGTTCCTGTCCTGCGGATTGCTCACAGAAGCCCGTGAAACGCCATTGATTTTGTGCAAACTGCCTCTTCCTTTTAGTGGGTGGCTGCAGTTTTTTGTTTAATTCTAGGGGGGTTTTTTAAGTACCAAGTTTAAACCATAGGTGCTTTTAAAGCAGGGGCTTTATTGTTGTTATTAATTCCACTGGCATTAATCCATGCTCTTGAGTCAGTCATAACTATCACCCACTTACTGATTTAGGAGTCAGTGTTATTACAGTGTTTGTGCTGCCCTGATTAACAAAAGCTAAGGCTATTCCTCCTTGTGCTCTCAGCTGTGTACAGATACAGCAATTCTTGCTCCCAAAGTACTTAATCTAAACAGGGCATAGCAGTTGTGCCTATGGCACAAGTCATTAAGCTATAACACATCATGCAGCTGTCTCCTAAAATGCAGTAAGCCTTAGCTTGCAAGCTGTAATTGTGCAGAGGAAGGTTTGCACGTGGGCTTTGGTGTGAGTATCTCAGTAGAAGTGTATGGCACATCCATAATAACTTTGTTCTCCTTACCTGATGTCTATATATAATAAACTCTTTAGCACTGCTTTGATGTGTGCATTTCAGGCAGGGGGAACCAAGTGCCTGCCTGGAATTGCTTGTGTTCTGGCATCTGGAATTCGTGTTGATTGAGAAGCCTAGAGGATGGGGTGCTCATGAGGCAGAGGAAGACATGAAATGACTGCCCTCATCTCTGGCGTAAGCCTCAACAGCTTCAGAGCCACTCTTTAAGATGCATGTTAGCATCTGTGCAACCTTTTTTTCCCAACCCTGTATATTTCATTTGAGCTCTCCAAAAAGAATATCTCATTCCCTACCTTTTTCCTTCTGCTTGCTCCTTTTTCCTGCACCTCAATGCACAAAGCCCAAGCTTGTGTGTGAGTGCCTCTGGGGAGGGGCGATGAACCCAAGGAAACATCGATGGGCTTCCTTCGCTGCTCCATTAGCCAGGAGGGCTGGTGGTAGCCACCTCCTCCTGCCCCTCTTTACCCACAGCCCTGCCTTTCATGATCAGGAGATGCTGGTGGTGCCCCCAGGCGCTTGTCCCTCTGAGCCACCCACCAGGCAGCTGGGCAGAGCTGAGGACAGGGCTTAGATGGTCCTTTCAAATGCGGAGGCAACCCTGTTTTTCCCTGCTCCAACTGCTCATTAGCAGCTTCCGCCTTGCGGCAAGTTCTAAATGAGCTTCCAGTGATGTGCTGCCAAGACTTTATAAGGGGCTCCCACAAACCTACCTCCTCCTCCTCCTCTTCCTCCTCCTCCAGCTGCAATGAACCCCACAGCCCTGCAGAGGCTGATGCTCAGGCTGTGGAGGAGTGCGGGGCTGGGGGAAAGGTTTCATTGAGGGGGTTCCTTTCTCTTTAAAGCTCTTTATTTCGTTGGCTTAATTTTGCGGTGAGGGAGGGACACCTCGGAGTCAATATCAGTAACAACTGCCCTGAGGTTGCTGTGGGAGGCAGGACATAACACAGAAACTCTGAGTGTCCCAGCAACAAACCGCTTCACTGCAGAGCTCTCGCTTCTCCTCCCTACCCTGGGGCTGATTTTATCTGGGCTAGGGCAATCAGCCATAGGACAAAATCATGCTAAAGGAGTGCGTTTCAAGACCCCAAAGGGCAAGTTTTTCCATGGGAAGTTGCTGAGCCTGCAAGGTTCTGAGTGTGATGGAGGCCACCTTGGCTTGCTTGGGTGAGCGATGCCGGCTTGCTTTGAGCAGGGCTGATTGTCCAGCGGAGCTCTGAGCTTGCAGGTCCAGGATGGGGCTGCATCAGTCCTTCAGCTTCCCTCTTTCTTCATCCCAAGTGGAAAGGAACTGCAGCCCCAAGGGAAACCCAACAGCTCAGTCATGAGGAGCTAAGGAGAAATGGAGATCAGAGCACTCAGAGGTGTTAAAGTGGTTTGTGAGGGTTTCAGCCTCCTCTCATGTCGGAGACACCTTTTTGGCTCCGGATAGTTTAGCCTCGCAGAGGCATGCCTGGAGCTGCAAGAATGTGAAAGCTTACTTTGCACCTTTAAAAACTAACGGGTTGAAAGAAGATAGATACCAAAATACTGAAGAAAACACCAAGAACTCTCCCCTTGGTTTCTTCTTTTTGGCATTTTTTCTTTAGGATGGCTCTTCCTGGACAGTGAGGTGTGACCAAGCCATTGCCATTCCTTGGAAAGGAGGGAGAAGAAAAGGCTTTAATCTCTGTTTTCTTATGCCCCATCCCCATCAAACAGCTAGTGACGCTTCCCATAATGAACCAGTGGCCCACTGGACACAGGGAGGATGTTTTCCCTCAAACCAGCCATGGGCAGATAAATCCTCTGAGGTCTGAAAGCCTGGGGTAAATTAGATTACAGGCTTTCCTCTGGACGAGGGGTACATTTGGTGCTGGCCGGTGGGGTGTGTGTGTGTGTGTGCAACTCAGGAATGAACAAGTGGGAAGGATGTGTTTTTAAATGGTTCCCCAGCTGTAAGATGCACATAACTGTGGCTTGCCTTCATCTGGGAGACTTCAAGAGCAGATGGTCGATAAGGGTTCATACCAGCACAGGCAGAAAAAACACAAGCCAGGGTATCTGGTTTCAGTCTGTCCGTACCCACAGCATTAGATCTGATTTGGGCCTTCTCTCCCCCCACTGCATGTACACAATTATCTGGATTCCTTTCTCCGCTGTTTCCTCCCCTCTGAAGCCTTGCAGACTGGCCTGCCTGCCTCTTCCGTTGCTTGAGGGATAGCTGTGGATTCAGGCTCTCTCCTTTCTTGGTCTGTGCCACGGCCACAAGGACCAGCACCCCCCTTGGGGCAGAAAGCAACCACGAGGATGGGAAATTATTCCCCATCCCCATCTTGTTAGCCATTCTTGGTAAGAAATGCCCTAGGAATCAAGGGGTTTCTGCTATTTTAAGGTGCCATTCCTTCGTGCCTCAGTTTCCCCTTACCTCTGCTGCTTGCCTCCGGTCATGTTCAGAAAATGGTCCTAAGAAGTTGCACCATCCACATCAGAAAAATGTTTTAAATCTCAGCCATACACCACTGTCCATCTTGGCTATGGGGACAACTCCCAAAGACTATTTGGGATTACCCCTTTGGTAGAGATCCAGCCAACACCTGCAGCAGGTGTAGCTTTATGTACAGAGCAGCATCTCCCTTCTTCCTTCCACTTTGCCATATTAAATGACGCATGAGCATGGACGCGTGTGCGGATGGAGTTTTCCCATTCTTAAACAGAACATGCACAGCCTGTGCTTAACATTCCTTAACTTCAGCTTGCTGCTTGACACCAGGGACTTCTTCAGCTTAGGAGGGAGGTAAGAGGCATCCCACCTCCCATCCCACTTCCCAGGGTTTGCTAAAGTTTGGCCAGACACTCTGCTCTACCTAATCGAGGTAGCAAAGACCTGGTTTGCCTGTGCATGTCCTAGCCTGCTGGTCATGAGTCCACCATCTCGCCTCCAGCCTAGCAAATCTCTGCTGCTTCACAGGGACTTCGTGTTTTTAATGGCACTGTGATAAAAGCCAAGGCAAAATAACTCACCCATGCTTCCTGCCTTAGGCCTGCTTCATATGGCTCACAGAAACACTCAGCCCGTGCATAGTTGGAAGGCGATTTGGGGAGGCTCAGAACTAGGTCAAAACAAACTTAATTTCCTCCAGGCCCAGGTGGGATGCTGCTTTACAAGCCGGGTGATACGCGTGCTGCCTTTCAGCTTTCCACCCGTTGCTGTCCAAGGCTCCAACACGCAGTCAAGGGGAAGCCTTCAGCAGTTTTGGAGCGCGGCTGTTTTCCGCTCTCCCTGTGCTCCAGAACAGCTGGACCATTTTTGCCCTGGCTCCAGAAAACAAAAACAATGGCAAGAAAGAGGAATCACCGTTGGGCATGGAAAATTTCAGCCCAAACAACATCAGTTTCAGGGGGTTTTGAGCAGATAAAAAACCACGGGATGCTGGAAGGCAAAGCACACAGACGTGGCTGTGGATATTACCATTGATACTTGCCATATGCTGTCTTAAAGCTGTTGTTCCCGAGACAGCTGGGAATGATGGTCACCAGGCTCAGGGATGAGCAAGGTTAAGGCTTGAATTGGGGGTGTTCGGCAGTAAGGTCTGCATAGAGGGACCCTGCCCAGGATGATGACAATGAGATCAGGGGATTTCTGTGTCCTCAGCAAGATCCTCCAGCATATCTCACATGTCTGCACTTCAAGCTGCCACATAGGTCCCCTTGTTGGCAAATCTGGGATGGAGTTGGGTCACGGAGGCAGGGAGAGAGGAGCACAGGATGTCCCTGCTTATGGAAGGGGGGTTGGAACTGGATGATCTTAAGGTCCTTTCCAACCCTAACTATTCTATGATTCTATGCTTGCAAGAGCAGTCCTGGTAGCCAGGCGAGACAGAGCCCTCATGGCCAGAAGCAATCCAGATTCAGACTTTCTGGCCCGACAGTCAAGATGCTGAGATTTGCCCTCCCTTCCAACGTGGCATTTCCTAATCTTAAAAGGAACAACCCCATTTCTGGAGCCGCTTGCTTTGGCATTTCACAAACCCCCTCGCTGGCACTTGACGCCAGCCCGTGCTGACCTTTCCTCTCCCAAGGCACGGGGGCCAACACGTGAGCCCCCGAGTCACGTTTCGCATTGTTCGCTGTTGTTATTCCCCGTCCCAGTGCCCACGGGGCAGGACACACGCGGCGCTGGTGCGGCGGGCGTACCGGGGCTATGACATAATGCAAGAACCAAACTAGCTGCATATTGATTTATTTTGAAGACAAATATTAAGGGCAGCTGCTACTTAGCGCCGACTGAAGCATTTTATTGATTTCCTAAAGCACGAGATTCCCATTTTGCGTTGTATCCCAGCGTTGCTTGAAGCCGGTGGTTGGGCTTGTCCAGGGAAACTCACCCATGTCATGTTTTCCTCCTCCTGAGGACTATATGGAAGGTGTCCAGCCCTAAAGGTACTCACCTGGGTAACAACCAGAGAGGTCATGGCCTCACATTTGCTCTGCCCCATCTCCAACCAGATCCAGCTCAACAAGGGGCTTCTCCTTCCTCATTCACCCTGTAACATGCCTGCAACCACCTTATGGTGCAGCACCTAGCACAATAAAACCAGTGTGGGTAATGTCCCACGATAGCCCGAATAGGCTTTTGCTGTATGTTTCCCCATATTAATCTTTCCTGGTATTCTTATTTTGGAAAGGATAAGTTTTGGGATGGTGGTGATGGGGATCTCCAGCTGAGTTTGCTCAGTGCTTTTCCATGGGCTGGTTTAACGTTTGTTTCCTCAGTGCATGCTTGTTTCCCAGGGAGGAAGATGCCAGAGCTTTCTTGTCACCCATGCTCAGCAATGCCGTCTGCTCTGCTCTCATCCTACCTCCTGACATCAGCCTGGCTCACAGCAGTGCTGCTCCCCAGTCCAAACCTCCACAGCCTGCAAGTTAACATCCCATTAAAATGAGTGTTGTGGGAGTGCTTTAAACAGGGACAGTCTGGGGTGGGAGACTTCAAAAGGGGCAAAACGATGGCAGGGATAGTGCCAAAGGCAGCAGAGCCATGGGGACAACACAGGATGGAAGGGAAGCTGGCTGGGATCACCAAGGCAGCCACACAGGGGGTGGGTGAAGAATGTGCCCATTGGTGTCACTTATAAGAGATTTGTTATTGCAATTCAGGCTCCTTTCAGCAATGATGCTCGGTCAGAAACTGCATCCACCCCAGTGATGCCGGAAGGCAGCAGCATCAGCCTCAGGCAGTGTGCCCTGCACTGACCCAGCCGAGCAGGGCCAGGGTCTTGGCTTTGACCTGTGCTGGTTTTTACTTCCCCAAGGTGAAGGGGGGAGGAAGCAGTCTATAAACTTCTGGGTGACTGCTGAAATCAGTCCCAGCTGGTGTGGGATGGGCAGCTGGTGTGTGCTGTACCGCTTACTCCCCTTGCCTGCTACTCACTATCTGAGCCCATTCCCAGCCCCAGACACAAGGCAAGAAGTTGGGCCAGCACTTTGCTGGGAGGGATTTTGGATGGACAAAACCCATGTGGGCATAGAGAGGCTGGGACTTGGTGGGAGAACCATTTTCTTGCAGTAAAGTAAGTTGAAAAAGCATCCTTTAAAAGAAGCAAACAACAAAACACCACCACCAAACAAACTAACTGAAGCCATTCAACTGCACTTTCTATTTCATTTGCACTCTGAGTTATGTTATGGAAGTTATATCAATCCCTTTGTAACTAAAACCACCCTAATCCTATCTGAGCAAAGGCCTCGGGGTCCTGTTGCAAAATCCCTGGCTGTGCTACTGCTGCCACCTTCCATCAAACCCTCAGCTCTCATGGTTTCCATGCTATGTTCTTGGGCTGGGGAATGCTCCAAATGCAGAGAAAGAAAACAGAGCAGCAAGCCCTCAACTCATCATGCAAAGGAAACTGCACTAGGTCTGCATCGAAATAAGGCACAACAACTACATTCTGTGTTCCAAGACATAGGGTAAGAGAAATGCTTGAGGACCGTGTTCAGCAGAGAGCTTCACTGACTACCAGCTCTCAGTCCCGATGCTACAGTCATGCTTTGTTATAATGCAGTGCTTGTTTTGCCTTTCAGCTATAACTTGGAGAATCACAAAGTGCCTTATTGGCACCAGTTGATTAAATCCCACATGCACTGTAAGAGAGGAAGGGATGTACTGCCATTTCCCAACCGGGGAAACTGAGGCACGTGCAAAGAGAGCAGTTACATAGCTAGCCTGTATGTGATTAAAACTAAGCTCTGTGCTGTCCTGCTGTGCTACCATACCAGCTTAGTGCCAGGAAGGCATTCCCTGCAAAGCCTGCTATGAGCTTTCCTGCTTCGCTTGAGATTAAGTCCGTACCTCATCATTCTGCTGCCATAGGAAACCTGCAGCCATTCCTGCAGGAGCGCATTAGGAAGCCTCCATGGGTCCCAGTCATGGGAGCAGAACAGAGAAGCGCCATAGGAGCAGCTGCCAGCAGAGTGCTTTGACAGGCTTTGATGAGCTCCTTGCTGAGCCCCTCTGGGATTAAAGGATCATAAACATGAAGCACGACCTTGGGAGGGTCCATTAAAAATCATTATGGAAAAGCTCTCTATGATTTAAGGGGGGAAAGGAGCCTGAAGGGCTCCATTGCCTCACTTTATAGCTCCTGAAGGAAAGCAGGACTGTGCTTCCCCTTTTGGTGCATGATGAGTTGGGGAATCGAAACCAGCCCTTCTAGGGGCTCAGGCACAAGGCACTGGGTTTACTGGAGCGGTTCAAGATGGGGTCTCCAGAAACAAGGGGCAGTCTGGCTGCAGCGGTGTGCCAGCACTGGGTAGGGGAGGAGGAAAGACCAGCAGCAGGGTTTGGGGGATACGATCGCTCTTTCTCAGCCAGGAGCTGCTCCTCCTTCCCCCTGCAAGACTCAGACCACTACAGGCAAGGACCAGGTTTCTGACATGAGGAGTACAAGCCAGATTCAGAATATGATTTCTCCAATACCCATAGCATTCTTAAGCAAACTGAGAAGCCACTGGAGGCCCCCAACCTTACTAAGCTCCATGTGGGATGCTAGCAGGTTTTTAGCACAGTACTCCTCTATCCGAGTGACATGGAATGGGGGGATAGCTGAAGAAGAACAGGCTGGGAGCAGACACCACGCATCACTTCTCTGCCTGCAGTGGACATGTTGCCACACATCCCACCACCATAGTGTCCTTGATGCCACAAGCAGATACCCTCCTCCTTCTGTTACCATTTATGTGCTTTCAAAACTGGTACTTAGAGCCAGGTTTTCAAAAGCAGTCAGCACCGAACATCCCAAAAGTCCACAGAAGAAGAAGTGGAAGGAGTGGGTCACACAGCAGGGGTTCTCATCTCGTGCACTTTCCTTGTGCTGATAAGATCGGGTTTGTGAACGAGTGGGTTTTACTCTTTGATGTGGATCATATATAGAATACGTAGCAAGAATGACCAGCAAAACGTTACAGGCTATGAACTGAAATGCAAGTTTATGTCAAGATGTGAAGAATAACCCCTTCATGGCCAGGTAGAGCAGCTTCCTTTGGTGATCCCTATATCTGGTCAGAATAAGGCTCAATCAGCTCAGACAGATGTGCAGTGGAAATAACCTACCAAGTTATCCTGCCAAGGCTGATAACCCAGGGGTAGGACTAGATGACTTTTGAAGGTCCTTTCCAACCCAAGCTATTCTATGATAACCAGGCACCAGCCAAGCAGTGGCTGAGCAGCAGCCACATCTATCTGCAATGACACCTCATTCTGGTGACCTGTTTGGGGTGAGAAAGGATGGGTTAAGCCCTGGGAGCACATGAGGGACCCATCAGACCCGTGGGGCACAGCGGCAGTGCTGTGCACAGGGTAGACCTAGACTCATACACCTTGCAGTAACAGGGAAGACATCAGCATTGAGCTGCTGTGAAATTCCCATTTTTCCCCCCAGTCAAACGGAGCCAAAAAAGCTGCTGGAAACCAGGAAGAACCAGTGGGAACGGGATCCTGCACTGCAGCAACAGCAGCCAGAGCAGGGTGTCTCACCCCGGGTTAAATCCATCAGCTTGCAAATCACCAGCTCTGCTCCAAGAGCGGCTTTGTGCTGACCTCTCCAGTCCTGAGTGGGATTTGAAACACCAGTGCTAACTCATCAGCTCAGTATTGCCTCCTACCTGTTTTCACCTTGCTTTACATGGCAGCCAGGTTCAGTGAAGAGCAGGGTACGGTGGGACCTCGTGTAGCTGGCAGCAAACATCCTCCATCCCTTCTTCTGCTTGCTGGAGAAAACAGTGTTAGAAGAAAGCCATCAGAAAATCTCTCCATGGTATCTTCTTTCCTCCCTGTATTTTGTTTTCCCTTCCTGAGTCCCTCCCCAGCGCCAACATTAGGAAAGGACCAACCTGTCATCTGTCAGATGTGCACATACATAAACCACTGCTGCTTGCACACACCAAGTAGTTAAGCTTCCTGAAGTGGTCCTGGGCAGCCTGTCAAGTCCTTAGCTCGTCTACAGAATGTGGTTGTAATTAGATAATTAATAACTTTGAGAAGGAAAGGAAAGGAAATAAGCTAAATGGGAGCTTTCCTTAGTGGGAGGAAATAATTACATCTGCTTTTTGATATATGAGCTGAGGTGGCTTTCTGAAGGCAGAAACAGCATCTCGCCCGCAAAGCCATCCCTCCCCCGAGTTAGATGGGGTCTCCCATGGGCACTGCTGGGTCACAGAGTTTGTCCCACCAGCCCACAACCAAGCAGGAGCAGGTTGCTGTGGATCAGAGCAAACCCTGGAGGTAGCAGGGCTCCCGACATGCTGCTGCATCTTGTCACATCCCAATAAATGGGGCAGAAGAGAGACGGTACAGCTGAGTCGCCAGGAATCACATGGAGAACTGGAGTTTAGCACAGCATCCCTTGGGGTTGGAGATGCTGCTGTCAGCAGATGGCTTCTGTGATGGATGCTTTGCTCCTGCCTATGGATTTACCATTCTACACTCTGAACTTAGGTTGTGCATCCAAAAGCCAAATGAATCGTAAAGTTTAGGTTGATTTTTCTGTGGGTGGTGGTGGTTTTGAATGTGCTTAGGTATTGCATAAATGTGTTACCCAGGGATGGAAAGAAAACGGATTCATTTCCCACAGAGCTTGCCTGATGTCGGGCTGGAGTTACTGTAGGTGGAGTTCCTAAAGGCCAGCTCAGACACCCAAGCATCCAATCTCCCCTTCTCCCTTGCTTAAGGTGGTGTGGGGCTGCTCCTGGTGCCTTGGATCTCACCCAGATGCTGGATTAGCTGTCTGCTTCCATGCTGCTGGGACCAGGGGTAGGTTTCAACATGTGGTTACTGGTGATTATGAACCACAGCCATAATCTGTAGGGGAAAACAACTTTACCAGACAGCATACCTCGGAAAGATGCCCTGTATTCTGTGTATTTATTTCTGCTTTCTTCCTTTTTTGTCTCCTCTCTCCAGACTGTCCAATGTCTGAGACTGAAGTGGAATTGGGATGTATCCAAGTTTGTAGCTTCTGAAACCTTAACAACCTCAAGTAAACTGGTCCAAAAGACCCCTCTTGACCTCCCTCGCTCTGAACTCTTGCGGAGCACTTAGACTGAGCAGAAAACAGCACCAAAAGCTGATGGTCTGAAACTTTGCAACATCTCTCCCTTAAAGCGAGCGACCAAAGAGAAAAGAGAAACGACATTCCTGGGTGTCCATTGTTGTGTCTGTCTGTGTGTGCGTTTGGTTTTAGCTCTTTGTGTTCTTCTGAAAAGCCTTAATTCAGGAATACATGTATGAGAAAGGGTCGGGTTCAGGTTTTACTCCCCTGGACCTGCGTTCTTTTCTGGGTGTGTTTGCTGTCTGTTTGGTTCAATCCAACGCCTGATTTCTTGTACAGTAATGGCAAAACTGGACCAAGGCTCTCGTAAGAAAAAACAACAAAAAAAAAGAGAAGAAAAAGCCCCATTGTGTCCCCAGCTCCCTGCATGATTTGTTTCAAGTACAGCCTGGATTACAGACTGCCCTCCACGCTCTACTGCCTCTTCCTTATTGCTCCATGATTTGCTACCGCTCACCCCCCTCATCCCCTTTTCGTTTCAGTGTATATGTGGCTTATTTGTTTTATTTATTGAGATATTTTTAACGAGCTAAGAGACTGCAATGTTGCTGTGTATACTGCTTCTCTTGCCAATAAAAATAAAGATGTCATGCAGCTACCGAGGGTACGAGATTTACATCCTTGACTGCACCGCTCTGAGCAGGAGCTGAACCGCTTCCTTTCACCTCACCATGTTCTGACCTGCACTGATTCGGCTACAAGCTGTTTCCCAGGTGATGGAGGGCAAAAGGTGTGAGTGTCACTTGGCCAGGCTGATGTCTGCCTGCGTGTACCAGGAGTAGTCGGTTGTTTACTTGCACCCTGGGTAAGGAGGGTTGCTTTTAGAGGAGATTTTGCCCTTAAAGTGATGTGGAGCTGTTGGAGAGAGGCCAGAGGAGGCCATGGAGATGCTGCGAGGGCTGGAGCAGCTCTGCTCTGGAGCCAGGCTGAGAGAGCTGGGCTGGGGCAGCCTGGGGGAGAGAAGGCTCCTTAAAGGGAGACCTGAGAGCAGCTCCAGTGCCTAAAGGGGCTGCAAGGAACCTGGAGAGGGGCTTGGGACAAGGGGAATGGCTTGAACCTGCCAGAACAGGGGAGACTGAGCTGAGCTCTTAGGCAGAAGCTCTTCCCTGTGAGGATGCTGAGGTGCTGGCACAGGGTGCCCAGAGAAGCTGTGGCTGCCCCATCCCTGGCAGTGCTCAAGGCCAGGTTGGACACAGGGGCTTGGAGCAAGCTGCTCCAGTGGAAGGGGTCCCTGCCTGTGGCAGGGGTTGGAGCTGGGTGAGCTTTAAGGTCCTTTTGAACACAAACCAGTCTGATTCTATGAACAGCCAGCTGCACTACGGAAATGGTCACCCAGAGGTGCTGCTCTGCTCCTCCTTCCTACTTACCTTACCTGCTCACCCTGTGAGGAAACACTGGGGTGGGCTTTGCTACTGCTCAGGAACCTCCCTCCATCGCCTTACAGAGCCCCATCGAGCCCTTGGTCATACGCATGCTGAAGCTGGGTTTTCATTTCCAAGTCACAAACAACATGTTTGAAAATAAATCATTCCGAATAAAAAAACCCACAACCCACCATTAAATTACAAATTCCTTTAAAGAACAATTGTGGTGGAGCTGGAAAAACGGGCCTGAAGCATCCAAGAAGCCTTTTGTTCTCACACCCTTTCCCTGATGGATTAACAACAGCGCTGGTTAGAATGTGGGCTGCAGCACTGAGGTGATGGAGCGGGATTGATTGAAGGGCAGGTCCCTGGCAAAGGCAGCTTGGGAACTGCAGTGTTCCTCGTTGGGATTATCAACCTGACTCTTGCAAAGCAAGAGGCAAACCAGGTCTTTGTAAGAGAGACCCACTCGGGAATTGGCAGGGTGTGATGTTTTAAACAGGGAGGGAGTGGGGGGAGAAGAGATGGTGAAGGATAATTGACTCCAGGGGGGGAAAAAACCAACTCTGTGGTGTCTAGAGCCATTAAAGAGTAAATCATGTCATTCCATCTCAACCAGCTTCAGAGAAAAACATTTTAACATGCCAAACCAAGAACATACATGTGTGTATCAGATGCATTAATTGCCTGATAGGTTTCAGAGCCTGGACGTCACATGTTTATTTTAAACCAAGCACAGTTGCATAGAGTAGAATACATCGCATCCATTAGAAGCTCTTATTTGCTTTAAAGTCAATGACATCTCAGGCTGGGCTTTTGGTACCAGCAGAGCCAAAAATACCATTTAAGAAGGTGAGTTTAACAGATGTCATGCAATGCAGCAAACAGAATTTTCCCTCTTTTCTTTTTGTCCCCCAGGGGATGCTTGTTTGTGCCTTGGTTTCTGCCACTTGGTCAATCATTTATTGTGCTCCAGATTGCACCACAGAAGCATATAGAATGGCCTGGGTTGGACCTGAACTTCCCTTCTTTAACTAAACTGATTATACCCCATGTTTCCAACCCAAATCCAACTTCAGCCTTATTAATGGCCTGTTGTGCTGCTTTGCTCTCCCAGGACATGACCAGGACCAGGAAGAGATGGCCAGACCTACCCCAGCCACAGGTTGGATGTGT
This sequence comes from Agapornis roseicollis, assembly GCA_002631895.1. Lineage (NCBI taxonomy): Eukaryota > Metazoa > Chordata > Aves > Psittaciformes > Psittacidae > Agapornis > Agapornis roseicollis. Next base: position 92,887 of record NDXB01016955.1, read on the forward strand.
GCAGCCACAGCAGTACCCACCATAGCTGCCATGTGCCTTCCTTAATGCTATGGGGGTCAGAATTGCTGAATCCCATGCTCTATTGGAGAAGCATTTAATATCTATGGAGCTCTATGGAGGAGCATTTAAGGATCTGCCATGGTAGATCAAAGTGCACTAGCAACTCCTAGTGAAAATAAAGCACCCATTGGTAGCTCTTCCATCAATTTTGGGAGTTAGCCAAGGCTCCTCTGGGTGAATGGCCTTGAAGAGGCAAATCTGGAGCCCAGAGGTAAAATCATAGCATGGTTTGGGTTGGAAGGGACCTTAAAGCTCCAACCCCTGCCACAGGCAGGGACACCTTCCACTAGAGCAGCTTGCTCTGAGGCCAGTGAGAAACCAGCTATGCCATAGGACTGGGGTGAGTGGTTCCAGTTCCCCAGGGGAGAACTGACCCCACCAAATGCTCCATAAAGTCCTGACAATTTGAGAGCTGTAAACTCTCCGGATAACAGATTCCTAACAGAAAACACATTGGGATTGATGAAGAGAGAGACACACATCTCAAGAAGCTGCTGAAAAGGCTTTTCGCCTTGTCTGAGTTCGTCTTGCATGAGCCAGCAGCATGGGTTAGCTCAGAAGAAGCTGAAGTAAAGGTAAAACTCAGACCCTTTATCCACAGCTGTGTTGTCATGCACTGGACATAACACAGATATATTTACTTCTCTTTCTTACATGGTAGGAGGGGGTTCTTCAGTGGCATTTCTCACACCATTCACCCTAATTCCTCAGGGGATTGAGTTTTCCTTTCCCAATCCCACCCCTGCATCAAAGTCCAACACCCCATTGGAGATGAAGAGGGCAGGGACAGACTCTCTTGTGCAAACCAGAATGAGACCAAGAAAAGGCCTTAATACAGTTCCTGACAATGGGGTTGCTCCTCCATGGCAGCACATATGCACACGTAGAGCCTGGTTAAATACTGGTCCTAGACTGTTTGGTCTCTGTGTACATGAAAGGCTACAGAAAGCACCCAGTACATGCTGGTTTGTGCAGGAATCCAGCTAACAACAAAGCCAAATGGTCACTGGGATGAAGCCAAGCACCGAGGTGATGATGTGAAGTGTTCTGATAGTGTTTTAAATGCTTCTACTCAATCCCAGCTCAGCTTAGCACCACCAAACCACCCTGTTTTCACAAGGTGGCAACTTCAGCTGCCACTCACGTTTTCAGCTTGAGTCCTACATATGGAACAAATGAATCCCTTGGGATCTGTTTTCTCCCAAACCTTTTCCATGGCCACCCTGTTTTCAAGGAAGCAGGGAAGGGAGGGGAAGCACTGGCAATGCTTCCCAGGGATGCTCATAAACTGAGACCACCAAGGCACCATTTCTGGGATGCTGAATTCAGCCTCTCCTCAAAGGGTGACAGCAAAGAGAGGTCTGTGTTGGTTAGCATCACCTCAGCATTGAGACCTCAGCTATGGGATCTTGCATCCTTCCCAACCCTGCAAGAGGAGGGAGCCCATGAGCCTTTGGAGGCGCTCATCTGCAGTCAGCTGTATGATGAGGATAATGATAAACCTTCCATTTACTGCTGTTATGAAGCAGAGTGACAAAGTGGCCCTTATCAGGGTTAAACATAACTGCCCCCAGGAACCACAAGCAATGTGAAAGTGCTGTTGTCTGAGATCTTTTGCTCAAGCTATTCTTGTATATCAACTGGGCAGGCTTGAGGAAGCAAAGCATTGCAGATGGTCGTCCCCTGTATGCCATTACTTGTTCTGGTATGGATGTGTGTTCCATGTGTTCTGCCCAGCTTTGCTCATAACGTTGGCCAGAAATCATGGATTCATAGAAAAGAATAGGTTGGAAAAGACCTTTAAGATCATCGAGTCCAACCGTTATCCCAGCACTGCCATGTTCACCATGCTCTTTTCAATACCTTATGAGTATTGAGAGGTGTTTACTCATAAGAAACCATGAGTTCTTGTCTCATCTGTAACTCTTTTTCCCACTAAATCAGCACTAACTCAGTAGCCATAAGCTGGTCACCCAAACCTCACTAACAAGCAAATGCCATACATTACCAGCATTTCACCCATGTTTTACTGGGATAATTCAAACGGATGTAGGTTTTTCAGCTGCATCGCGATGCTTTTTGTGCTTTTGATGTCTTTTTGATGTCTTTTGATGGCCTTTGGAGTCCCAGGATTTGGTTTGAGCATGGTAAAGTGCACTCAGCCCTTTTATGGTTTCCTGCCTTGTTTCAGAGCCCTGCACTGAAAGACTTCAGTTGCCTCCTAAATCTTTCCCCAGAACTCTGCTGTCACTTTAAATATTCCCAACATTTTGTTAGCTTCAAGACTTTGAAACCATATCAAAGTAAACCTCAAAGGGAAATAACACAGGGAAGAGTAAGGCTGGAGCTTAATTCATATTTAAATAAAGATCTTTGGCTTCAGCTTGGGTTACTGCGTAAAATGACTGGGAGCAAATGGAGCTTTTAAAGGCCGTGCTCCCCCCAGGGGTCTAGTTTAAACCCATCAGTGAGCCTACCAGGCAGAGGAATGAGGCTGTCTTCCCAGGAAAAATTCCCTACCATTGGGAAGAATAACATCTGAAGTGCCTCAGGATCAAGATGGACTTTTTCCTCCCACCCTCCTGAGCTGTGACCCTGGATGGTGTTTGCAAACGGTGCTGCCTCCCTGCAGGTAGGCAGAAACTTTGTCAAAGAAGGAAACAAAGAGCTAAGGATTGATTTGCAAGTCAAAATGTAGCTTCCTTTCCCTTCCTTTCCCTTCCTTTTCATTCTTTTTCCTTCCTTTTCCTTTCTTTTCTGCCTTCCTCCTCTCCTGCCTGCCTTCCTGCCTTCCTTCTTTCCTTCCTTCTTTCCTGCCTTCCTTCTTTCTTTCCTACCTGCTTTCTTTCCTGCCTGCCTGCCGCCTTCTTTCCTGCCTTCCTTCTTTCCTGCCTTCCTTCTTTCCTGCCTTCTTTCTTGCCTGCCTGCCTACCTGCCTTCTTTCTTGCCTGCCTGCTTCCCCTTCCTCGAACCTCTCATTTCTGAAATGCCAAAAGGAGACATTCCCCTTCCCCCTTCCCAAAATACTGGTTTCCAGGAAAGAAGGAAGGAACTGAGGGCTGCTTTCCAACAGACTTCAGCACCTGACTGGGATTTGTACAGGCCCACAGTATAAAGGCAGCTTTCCAAGCTGCCTGCCCAGCACGGGCATGCTTGCAAGAGCAGCCAAGCACACAGCTCCCCTTGCCTTCATCTGGAGATGAAGTTGCTATTTGCCTTTAAGCTCCGTATCCCGTGCAGCACAGAGCAGCAGTGGTGATGGATTTAGCCTTCCACATCCCCTTACTTTCTATTCAAGCGCAGTGAGTGGGAGGAACAGCTTTTGCTAATGCTGGCAACTCCAGAGCTGCCAAAACATGAAACAAAGGCTGTGAGAAAGATATTTCTGCAGGACCCATTTGCTGAAACTTGATTCATTTCTTTCAGATAAGTCCTGTTTCCTCCAGCCAACACTTACAAAAGGGTTAGGCTCCCTTATCCAGCCTGCATGATGAATACATCCAGAGCATGTGCTTTCAGCTGAGTCTTTGCGATGCTGCACTCAACAGCATGATGTGGCAGCACGAAGATGCTCTCAGCAGAGCTAGCTTGAAGCTGGGGGATTTGCACTGGGTTTTGCCTTCTATGTGCCCCAGCCCTCACCAAGGCAGGCTGCTGGAGGAGACTCTCCCACCCAGCTCCACGCCACCACTTCAAGCAGCATTGTTTTCAGCCGGGCTCTGACATGCCTGCCTCAGTCCATGTGGCTTTCTCACCAGCTACTGCAAACAATGGGCTCTGGGAGTCATTTGCAGTTCATCACGTCTCTGAGTTGTCCCCGTACTTACTTGGAAAGAAACAGTTCTGCTTCGCACATAGCCACTTGATCCATGATGAAATTTCCTCACATCCCCTATTTCAGAGTCCTCTTTCAAGAGAGCCCTGCCAGGCTGCAGCTTGCTTTCCCAAATTAGTGATCTGGTGGAAACCCAGCAAGAGCCGGGTGAGGGACCAGTTGGAATGGTCCTGGTGATGGGCAAGACAGCGGCTTGGGAGCACCATGGGAGCTGGGGGTTATGCCATGATCCCCAGGCCCACCTGGGTCTGGATCAAAGGCTCAGCTCTGGCATTGGCACTGCTGGATTTTGACCCTGACCTGTCTCTTTCCAACAGCCCTTTGCTTCCATATGGACAGCAGGAGGAGCTGGCTGAGCATCTTCCTCCTCCTCGCCCCTCCTGGTGCTCAGATGGAGGTGGCATGGGGGGCTCTCCATCCAGTCAGGGCAAGCCCTAGTGGGGTGATGGACCCAAAACGCTGGGCAGGGAGATCCATGGGCACAGCCCCTCACATCACAGCGGTGTGGCTCATGCCAAAGCTGGCAGATGCTACCCATGGGGCCAGTCACACATCTGCCAGACCCAGGCATGAGCCTTACACATGGCCAAACTTGGCCACCTTTCAGAATCCATCCAAGATGAGGCCTCTGACCTCTGTATTTGCTCTCCTTTCTCTCCATCACTTTCCCCTGGACACCTCCATCCCTCTTCACTGGTCTCTTTCATCCGAGCTTCCTCTACACAATAGTAACAATCACAGCCAGTGTCTATTCAGTCCCATGGCCACAACCTTACCCCACCAATGCCACCTTCTCTCCTACAGACACAAGGCACCAGGGTGTATTACCTGATAGGTACTGATACTCCTGGGGATCCTGAGCACATCTGTCTTCAGACAGCTCCTTGTGGTGTGGTGGGGGTAATGTGGAGTTCTGGTCTCTTCCTCCCAGGATAGGGGACAGGTGAGCACGGGAATGACATTTGCAGCTCCACATTAGGGAGAGGTGGATATACTTGTGCCTGCACTTAATTTTTAACACCTTGGCCTTGAAGGAAGCCAATTTCCCTTTTTTTTCCCCCTATTTTTGTTTAGCTTGGGATACCTGATTTGGCTGGAGAGATGCTTACATGGTTTATTTATTACCTGGCTTGCTCTCCCACAGGCAGTCTTCCTGTGACCCCTGGCTCAGTAGCAACAAAGCTACACCATCACATCATCACCATCAGCTACACCCAGGCATCACGCCTTGTGCCATCACCGTTGGCACATTGAAACAGCTGGGGGTGTTGTTTGTGGCTATCTCAAGTTTAGGCTTGTGCTGCAGTCACTGGTTTCCACCACAGAGCATCCTTGTCTCATCAGGGTGCCAGGACAAGCTGAGTGACGGAGGGAACTTGTACCACCTAACAGCCAGCAGAGGAATAAGTAACCATCAGATCCTGGGTCCCAACCTTCCCATATTACGGCAGTGGGCTGAGGTGGGGTGAGATTCATCCCTTCTGGAGAAACAACACCGAGTGCCACCGAGGCACAAAGGAGGAGCTGTAAGTCTGAAGGGAGAGAGAGGTGCAGAGGAAGAAGTGGGTTGGCATGCAGTACAGAAAAGAAGTGAGGAAAGACCTGCCTGTTCTGACAGACCACGTGTGGATATCTCAGTGTGGAGATGGATGGCCTTTGACTCAGACCCACTTTCTGCATATCAAGTATTGCTCTCAGGTTATACAGTTTGATTCCTGTTAAACTCAGCTGCCCTGCACTGGGGCTTCAGCATTGCCCTTGTAAACCCCTACTTGTTAACGCTGCATTAAAATAGAATTAAATCAGCAGTGTCAATGGTTGTGTTGCAAATGCTGCAGGAGCAATGGGTTCCTGCTAAAGAAACTGCTTCCATCCTCAGCCATGTGGTGCACAGGGTCTCCTCTGTCTACATCCAATCCCTCCCCACAGTGCATTAGGATATTAGGGCAAGAAAGAGCACTGCACATCAAGGCAGAAGCTCTCTGAAAGGAGGCTGCAGCAAACACATCTGCTTGAGGCAGGATATGGGGAGTCCATCCCCAGCACCACAGCACAGCGTGGACTGGGAGCAGCTACCTCTGCTGGGCTGTAATCAGATCTTAATCAACTGAACCTCATGCTGTGACATGTTTATATGAGCAGACCCTTTCCCCTTCATTAGTACTGGGGTCAGGAGAAGGCAAAGGTCAGGCTCGAAGCAGACGATTTCACTTCTAAACTAAACCGTTGCCTCTTTCTACCTCCCTCCTCAAAGAGCTCGGCTCATAAATCTCCATTGAATACCACCAAGATGACTCTTTTCCCCCCATCACATTCTCTTTAATAGGAGAGATTTTTCATTCCCCAAAACTAGAGGACAGTTCCTTATTACCCTGTGTCCCAAGCTATTTGGGAAGCTTTGGCTGTAGTTCCATTGCTGTAGTCAGGACTACTAGAAAGATAAAGGGGACAGAGATGCCAGATTGGCACTTCCAGCTGCCTGCTTTTAATGGTTCTGCCACCCGTGCTCCCGCAGCATCAGTGACCCGTTTGACATGCTGGGGGCTGGAAAACCAAACCCCATGGTCAGGAATTCACGTGCTCGCTTCACTTGGAAGAGAAAACAAGGACAAAAAAGTGCAGCTGGCTTTCAGGTTTCCTGCTTTTGCTCCTGGAGTCCTGCTAAAGCTCAGTGTCCAAAAAGCAAACTGAAGGAGGTGGTTTAGACAGCCAGTTTCAAAGGAGGTTAAGGGATTTAGGTGCTCAAGGGGAAGCAAGGAGCTGCTTTTCACAGCTGCATGTGGAAAGCCCACTGGGATAACATGAACCTTCCTGGAGCTGAATGCACTTTCTGCCCAGGTTCACATCCCACGGAGAGTCACGGTTAAAAACACTGTTTGATGACTGCAGCTGGGTCTCAGCTCCCATCGAGCACACTGAAAAGGGACAGTTCCAAATCAATGGGTGATTTCAGAGCACCAGGCTGCTGTGGGTGAGGGATGTTCAGCAGTTGCTGCAGTCTCCACATAGCCCAGTGTTATTATTTATACCCTGGTGAGACATAACATAAACAACCCATCACAACCAAGAGTGAGCTTGCTAAAAACAGTGCCTATACATCCCCCTGAGCCAGCAGTAAATGTGTGCATCTTCCACACAGCTCTGCTTTCCCACCCCTCTCAAGGCTGCTAAGGACAATTCCCCCTGCCTAGGTCATCCTCACTCACCTCCTCACTAGCTCAGCTCAGAGGACGGTGCCTGTGGGTTGGTTGCCATCGTGTGGATACAGCTGCAATGAGGAGGAGGAGAGCTGGGAGGAAGAATGTTGGGAAAAGGGCAAATCTGGCGTTGTCCAGATCTGGGTCTAAGCCTAGTTCCCTGTTTGTGGACTTCAGTGGGACCACAATGCTCCTCCAGCAGGTTGAGTAAATAGAACAGCAAAAGCATGCAAGACCTGTGTCTTATCTACCCTGATACCAACAGCAGATCTTCAGGGGGGAGCTTTCCCAGGTGATGCCCTAATGAAAGCAGCAGCAGAGATTGATGTCCGCAGTGCTTGAAAGGCTCAGAAGCTGAAATGAAGCTGTGAGTGATACTCTCTCGACCTTACTCAGGCTTTCCCATTTGGAAATGGGGCTGGAACACGCTCATGCATCTATTGTCCCCTCCAGGACTGTCTGGTCTACCAACACAACCATGAACCTGAAGGAGAATCAGGCTGTGGGTTTTGTCTAGTGGCAGAGGGTAGGTTCTTTGCTCTGGGCTTGCATCCTGTCCTGGAAGTCACACAGTCCCCAACCTCCAACTCTCTTGCAAAACTGAAAAGCAATCCCAGCCCAGGATAAAAATAAAGGGTCCATGGGGCCCTGTCACTCTGGGGTCAACTGATGCAGTGGACGTGCAATCAAGCTCCTTCATCTAATTTTTCCAATGCCTTTTATAGGCTGGATCTGAAACGGAGCCAAGTGACGAGCAGGGGGGATAACGAATCCCCTCGTGAGCCTGGGGTTTCCTTTGTACAGTCAAAATCCCAAGCCAAGTCCTGCTGGCTGGGATGTTCCCATTATCTTGCAGAGTGGAGCGCTGAACTCTGATGGGCTCCTTCCAAAACCCCATCCTCTGGGATGGAGAGCAACCTGCCTTGACTCAATGCTTCACTCCTTGTGCTATGAGGAGGGGGGCACGAGCTTGGTTCCCACAAGGGGAGGAAGCCTGTGAAGGACCCTGTGCAGGCCATGATGAGCCTCCCTCCCTTTGGATGAGGCTTTATCCTAACCCTAACCCTCTACTGACCTCTGCACCCCCACAAACATACGCTCTCCCTGTCCACCCTTGTCATGTTTTCATCTCCCCCAAGTTCACATTACCAAGGTCTTTGCAAATCACCTGTAGCATTGGAGCCGAGTGACTTCCCACTCACAGGCACACTGCCTCTGCCAGGATGGCTCTGGAGGAGCCCTGCATCTTCCCTCTGGAACAACCAGGGCACTGCGGACCTCTTTGGATGAGGTGCAAGGGGCATACAAGTGGCCAGTGCTCAACCCTATGTGCCTGAACACCCCATGCTTGAGTGGTTGTCATCAGCTGGACCACCAGCCTGTAGGTGCAGGTGGGACCGTATTCAGCAATCCATCGGGGCTCATGCGTCCTTAGCTAGCTGGCATCCCATTCCAGCCAGGTTTTGCAACATATGGCTGACTGCATCCAAGATTCCTAATGACCCAACCCCATGTTGCTGTTTCAGATTAAACTGTTCCCAACGCTATGCATTGTTATTTGGGAAACGCACGGTTCTTTCCCATATGTCTTTGACCTATAAAATGAACATCTCCCAAAACTGAAAGGTTATTGCCAACTACGACGTGTTTTCATTTCTCGTCTTTAAGCACATTTCATGCTTTGCCAGAACTCTTTAGGAGGTTGAAACTGAAGGCCTTAACTCAGGAGAACACTTCAAACGCATGCCAAAGAGGACTTGCGCGCACACTTGCATCTACGTGCACGCTGCAGGCCTGTGTGTTGTGATAGCATCCCAAATTAGTGCAAAACCCCATCTTCCTCTTCATTAACTCATACACTCTCAAGTTCTGGCCTCAGCTTTACTGACAGGCACTTCCAGGTGAAATCTGGTTGCAGATGTGCAGCTCCTACAATGCAGAGCACAGTTAATATGGAGGGATTGCAAGCCAGGGCTTATGGAAGCCATAAAAAGCCAAAGTAAGTAGAGGTGGATGATATTTTTCAATGGGTATTTTTAAATATGCAACCATTTGCAGCAATTTCAGGGAGTTTTTACTTTTAACAGCAACAAAATCTGGCAAACTCTCCGGAAGGCATATTTCTGATGTTCCTAAAGGAAACTCCAAAGATACTTTGATCCAAAATCTCTTCTTCTTTCTAATTGTTACAATATAAAGCAGTCAGCATCCAAGTAAAATATCTCACTTCAGGCTGGCTCAAATATCTCTTTCCATTTATTTCTTTATGCCTTTTGCCTGCAATGTCCAATGTTTCATTTTTCCATTCATCCCAAATCAGTATTCCAACTTTCTGGGGTATTTTTTTCCCCAGTTTTTGAAATCCACGTATATCCTAAGGACTGAAAACAGAGCTGGGTAAAAGAAGAGGGAATCCAAAAGGCCGGTGCTAAAGTTTGTCTTTAAGAACTTCCCAGTCAGCTGGGAGGAATTCAAGCTATGGCACACACACTGTTGGTATCAAAAGGCACGGAAACCTCTATCCTGCTATCAGGAAAGAAACATTTCATCATTACAAGGGAAAATAGCAGATGGAGACCAGCCCCTCCCCGTACTCCTGCTGCCCCAAGCCTTCAGCATTCCTACCTGCACTGCTAACCCCCCAAATCAAGCCACTCCTGCAGCATGCCTTTTATCTCAGCAGCACAACTCTCCTCATGAAAGAAAGCTTACATTCTGTTTCAACACACTTCTAACATAGTTGTGCCATTAACCTGCAAAGCGTGGTCCTCACAGGAGGTGTTTGAGATGGGGAATGGGCGACTGCAGCTTCCCTCTTGAAAGCAGTCCTTGCCTTTTTGAGGTGAGGTCTTCAGTTCAAGACCTCTCACAACCAGAGCAAAACTTTGCTTCTCCTTTCTAGCTACAGAGAGCAGGCTGAAAAGTGTCTTCATTAATGACCATGTGTGATTTGCCACACCACAAAGACCTGAGGAAAGGCGGCTGTGATGGGAGATGCAGTTGGAAGCACTGTCCCCCTGTTGTGGAAGCATGGTGCAGTGCATTGAGCAGAGCAATGATGGCAACTCAGGAGAAGCTGCTTGTGGTGCCTCCTCTCCTGCCCAGACCAGTCCAAGCACAGAGCCTGAAGCCTGCTCTAAAGGACACCAACACTGCATCCAGTGAGCATCCCACCTCTAAACCTACCCTGAGCAGGCTGGAGAGGGCGCTTCTTCACCAATATACATCCCCAGGCTTTGGAGATGGTCTTCCCATGCACACAGTTTACATCAGCGAAGCAACCAGAGCTCTTCCACTCCTATGGCTACCATAGAACAAGATGGCAAACAGAAAGAGGAAAATGGCCCAAATCACATTAGTTTGATCCTCAGAAAGTTTGGTCACTCCTGAAATCATAGAATCACGGAATGGTTTGGGTTTGAAAGGACCTTAGGATCATCCAGTTCCACCCCCCATTTGGAGGCAGGAACACCTCACACTAGACCATGTCACCTTCCAATCCTGGCTTTGAACACCACCAGGGACGGAGCAGCCACCACTTCCTTGGGCAGCCTGTTCCATCGCCTCAGCACCCTCACAGTAAAGAACTTCTTCCTTATATCCAACCTGACCTTCCAAATCAGTGCAAAATGAAGAGGCTTTAAAATGGGGAGTTGAAAGAAGCAGTAAGGAAGGTCACTTGGTTTCATTCCTATTGTTAAATGGGAAAGTTGTTCTCTTCTTTAAGATGTCAAACGCCTGTGAAGCAAACAAGCACAGCCCAAAGCATCAACATCCCAACACCTACCTCAGCAAGACACAAGGCTCATGGACATTCATGGACACAAGGCTGCATGACTTGCATGGAAATAATAAACCTCCTTGAGAAGGGCTCTGCCAAAGTTAAAGGGAAAAGAGGTTAGGAGCATTGGTGGGAAACAGTGCTGAAAGGGAAAGATAAAAGAGACCAGAAAGAAAGAGAGGAAAGAGGACTGGGGCTAAGGCTGTGCCAGTCAGGAGGGATTTGGCCGGATGATGGTTTTACTGCATTTAAATGTGTAAGATAGACTTTGATTAATTCTTGTAGACTACACCAAAGTCATACTTGCAACTCCCAGCACGCTAATTATGGAGAAGAGGCGGACAGTGACTCATGTTGGAAGCTTCCCAGCTTCCAAAATGGGGGGGGGGGGGGGGGGAAAATAAGAGAAGCCCCNCAGCTCGTACGGGGCCACCTGCGTCAGGAGGTGCAGGCTCTGCAGGCCTAAAGGGGGGGAATACAGGGTTCTATGGGGGGCTATGGGGGGATAGGGGGGTAAGAACCAGGAATCTCAATGCTCAGGCAACCATGACAGTCCCTGGACCCATGCTGGGAGAAAGGTCAGGACTGTTCCCAAGGAAGGCTGGCAGGGAAGCCACCAAGAGGATGGGGAGCATGGGGAGAGGTGGAGGTACCTGGCTTTGGGGTTCCTTTCTGGGGCTGGGTTTGGCCCAGCATCTCCCCATCTCTACAGGCAGGGCAGCTGTTTCCCTCAGTGTTAATCCCATCAATCAGAGTCAGGGATGTTGCCATCTCACATCAGAGAAGCCCTTGGGAAAACATCACTGAGGTTTGCTCTAGATAGGAGATTTCTTCTCCCTGGCATCCAAAAACCAGGTGGTAACAGAGGGTAGGAGTAATGTACCCACCACCCTGTCACCAAGCCTTACAAAGCTGAAGCGCTGGAGCCATGGACTTGCAGAGACATGGACGGAGCCCAACCAGCTCCAGGTTGCATGAAGGTCAGGTCTGATGGGTCACAGAGGGGAAACCAAGTCACAGACCCCACGTTAAGCCTCAGGCGTTGCACTCTGCTCCTGCATGGGAAGGAGCTCCCTCATATCAGCGTTAACACGAAGGAGATGCACACACATGGATGTTTGCTCAGCAGTGATTACTGCCAGCTCTGAAACATCACCGGGGGCGACAGCAGAGAAACTAAGGGGGGTCCTTGCCTGATATTTATTATCCCATCCCAGCTCCATTCTCATCTACCCATTTTTAACTCGCTGAGAAGCTGACAGCATCAGAAACTGAAGCCAGAGCATCAGATTAACGACATCTTTCTTCTCCAGGCTTTTGGCCGCATGTTTGAATAAGTTCAGCCCATGAGTAAAACCAAACCCCTTATAATCTTATAGGCTTGGGACAGAGGCGGGGGGTGGGGATGACAGATTTAATGCCTTGTATCCAATTATAGTTTCAGTTCTTTAAGGAGAAAATGACTTTAAACCATTATTTATATATATATTTTCAAACGAAAGCAAGAAAAGAAGCTGCAGGATGTGACCCCCCCTCCCATCATCTCCATCACCCTGGCTCATGGCTTAGACCACAGGGATGTGTCTCATGGGTGCGCATCACTCTAGGTCTGAGCAGGAACCCATCTTGCGGCCTTCAGATGGCATTAAGGAGGAAAGGAGGCATTAACAAGCCTGCAGCACTGTGCTCCCTCCCTGACTCCACCACAGACCCAGCCGGCTCCATAGCCACTAGAGGGGGGTGGAAGGTAACTAGTGGATGAGAGGATTTCCTCCTATTGTGTCCTCTTGGGACACATAGGCATCAGGGGGACTGGGAAGTTCTGCAGTCCTGGGTAGGGTATGGATGTCCACCACCCTCCGAGTTCACAGCATCCACATGAGAAGGTTTTCCCCATCATTCACGGCACCAACATGCTGCTGAGGCAACCTTCTGAATGGAGGCACCATGTGGGATGTCAAACTTGTTCTTCAGAGTGGGGTTGCTGCGATGGCAGTTGTGGAATGAAGCCCTTTGGAGTTGGGAATGAAACCACAAGTTGGAGAGCTGCAGAAACACGTATGAAACGCAGAGATGGGGCAGCACAGGCAGCGTGAGGAGGAGTTAAAGGCAGTGTCTTAACTCAAGATGTATGTGATCACCTGCCCTTGGCCCCCTTCCAGAGAGGTTATAACCTCTCTGCTGTGCTCTCAGCTGGGATGCTCCTGTGAGGAATCTTCTGTGGCAGCAAATAAAGCCAAACCCAATGCAAAAGCCCATCATGTAAGAGACCATGAGGCTACTGCACCTCATAGGCCATCAGCAATGTCCCAGAGCAGCATTTGGGGAATGGTGGTAAACAAAGCTGGGTGACAGGACAAGGGGTGATGGGTTCAAACTGAAACAGGGGAAGTTCAGGTTGGAGATAAGGAAGAAGTTCTTTACTGTGAGGGTAGTGAGGGTGCCAGTGATTCTATGATGAACCCCAGAATGGACATCCCCTGTTCCATAGTTACGGGGTCCAAAACTCAGTGCTGCAAATGGTTGGTTGGAACACTTCCTGATTAGATGCATGGGCTATAACATACATGATGCTCAGTTCACTGCAAGCAGCCTTGGCCTCACCAGGGTCCTAGGTTGCTGATTGTCCCTCAACAGAGATAACACCACGAGGTCATCCAAGTACTCCCCTCCCTGTGGGCCTTGGCAAGTGAGATCTTGCCCTATATATTCACTGATCTTGGGCATTAAGGCTTCTCCTTTTCCTGTTAGCGACCAGACCAAGCATTCCTCCTGGAACACAACACACAAGCCATTGGGAAATGCTGGGCACAGTGGAGACGTACATTATATACAGGAAATCCAGTGCCAGGCCTGTGACATGAAAAGCGTTTCTGGTTTTGTTATTGGGAAGCTACATTTTACTGACTTAAGTCCCCAGGCCACAATGAAGCAATTATGAATGCACTATGATATTGAGGTACCACACAAGATTAATAGCTCTAGCTCAGAGGCACGGTGGCAGGAGAGCTATCCGATTAGCATGGTATTTCTCCTTAGGAGCACAGCACAAGCAAAGTCATGCGAGCTGGAGGAAGGGCAATCACTGGGTACTTCCCCCCCCAAAAGCACTGTGTTTGCACATCCCTGTCCCTGCTCCTCTCACCTCCATTCACTAACACAGGCTTTGAGGAACCAGTGGCACCCCCCTGGGAAAGACAGCTGCAAGGAAAGCAAGATTCCATGCTTGGCTTTTGCATACAAGCCCTGCTGTGCTCCAATCCTTGACAAGTGTGTGTCCACCCCCCCCCTCCCCCGTCTCCATGGAGGAAAGCTTTGCCCAACAGGAAGCAGGGAGCTCTGCAGCTGAGCAGCAGGATGCTTGGCTTCATCCCTAGCAAAGGGGTCAATATGTTTGCTCATGTGCACGCATCCCCCCCCGCCCCTCCCCCACCCCTCCA